>CAUYQG010043212.1:0-26970 GCA_963574415.1 Tarsius wallacei | reverse complement strand
CTCAGTGGCTCAGCCTGTAATCCCAGGACTTTGGGAGGCCGAGGCGAGTGGATTCCCTGAGCCCATGGGTTCAAGACCAGCCAAGACAACTTGGCAAGACCTCGTCTCCATAATAACTAAAAAATTAGCCAGGCATGGTAGCGCGCACCTGTAGTTCTGGCTACTTGGAAGGCTGAGGCAGAAGGATCGCGGAGTCCACACTGTGGTGGCCATGAGTGTGCCACTGCACTCCAGCCTGGGCGACAGAGTGAGACTCCAATTCAAAAATTAAAAAAAAAACTTAAAAATTAACTAGGCATGGTGGCGTGTGTCTGTTTTTCCAGCTATTCAGGAGGTTGAGATAGAAGGATCGCCTGAGCCCAGGAGGTCAAGGTTGCAGTGAGCCTTGACTGTGCCACTGCACTCTAGCCTGGGTGACAGAAATCCAAATTTAAAAATTTTTTAATTGTTTTTAAAATACTTCTCAGATAGTATTATAAGGAAGTAATCAGAGATGTACATAAAGATTCATGCACAAGGATAGTCTTACATTAAAAATACCAAAGCAAGCCGGGCTCGGTGGCTCAGCCTGTAATC
Organism: Tarsius wallacei; assembly: GCA_963574415.1. Lineage (NCBI taxonomy): Eukaryota > Metazoa > Chordata > Mammalia > Primates > Tarsiidae > Tarsius > Tarsius wallacei. The sequence continues at coordinate 26,394 of CAUYQG010043212.1, read as the reverse complement.
CCGCGCCTTGGGAGGCTGAGGTGATTGGATTGCCTAAGCCCGCGGGTTCGAGACCCGCCTGGGCAAGCGAGACCTCATCTCTACAATAAATCAAAAAATTAGCCGGGCGTGGTAGCACACGCCTGTAGTTCCAGCTACTTGGAAGGCTGGGCGGAAGGATCGCCGGAGCCCAGCAGGTCGAGGCTGCGGTGGCCGGGAGCGGCCACTGCACTCCAGCCTGGGCGACGGAGTGAGACTCCAACTCAAAAAAAAAAAAAAAAAAAATACCAAAGCAGAAATAAATGTTCATCATTGTAGGAATGGTTAACTAAATTATGGTTACCAGATACTGTGGAATGCCAAAAACCATTAGAAATCATGAGGTAGGCTATTATTTAGTTAAATAAAGAAGGACTCATAAGATACTAAGCTTCAAATGATTATAAAATGTTAGAGCATGATCCCATTTAAAGATCGCTAAAATTTTGACAGTAGATATCTCTCCATTAAAGCAACTGTGTATGACATTTACTTCCTGTTTTGAGATTTTCTTCATTTTCCAAATTTTCTATAATGAAGATATAATACATTTACACTTAGAAAAACAATAAGGTTATTTTAAATAGATAATTAATAAACTTTAACTTTAGTGTCAAGAAATAAAATAGAATCTGGGTATGGTGGCTTGCACTTGTAATCCCATCCCTTTGGGAGGCCAAGGTGGGAGGACTGCCAGGACCAGTAGTTTGAGATCAGGCTAGGCAACATAGCGAGACCTCTTCTCTATTAAAAATAAAAATAAAAAACTAGCCAGGCATGGTGATGCACACCTGTTGTCCCAGCTACTCAGGAGGCTGCAAAGGGTGGATCTCTTGAGCCCAGGGGTTCAAGGCTGTGGTGAACCATGATTGTGCCACTTCACTCCACCCTGGGCAATAGAGTGAGACCCCAACTCAGAAAAAAAAAGAAAGAAAGAGAAAGAAAAATTGAGGAAAATTCACAAAGAGATGTTCACAACACCATTATTTATAACAAAAAGTTTTTTTAAATTAAATTTCTAATAATAGGGGAGTAAGTTATAAAAATTATCAAATATCCCCTTTATAGCTATTATAGTTTGTGAAATGTACATTTATAAAGCATCTACAATTTTTATGGAAAGCTCTGTATGTGGGGAAAAAATGCCATTCTGTGCTTACAGCATTATATCAGCAATAATCAAATACATATATATATATATATACACACACACGTATATATGTATTCATTCATTCACATATATATGATCACATTCATTGAGTTTTTCTCTCAAACTATAAACTCTTTGATTGCAAGATTCTCAACTGATACACCTTGTTATCTGTTATTTAAATGGAGTTTAGCACCGGATATGTCCTATGGTTTCAGTAAATGTTTTTTGAATACGTAAATGAATGCCTATATCACTACAACAGCCTTTTTGCTGGTCTTCCTGCTTCCAGTCCATTCCGCATTCAATCTCTTGTGAATTTTGCCAAACACTGTTTTCATCTTTTTACCTCCCTCTGTTCAAGATTTCTCAGTGACACCTTATACTTTCCTACATACTGCATCAAGTCTAAACTGATCAAATACTCTATAATCTATTCCCCTAATTACGATTCACCATCAGTTTCTGTAGATATCTTGCCGAAGGCATCAGGCTAGTCATCTAATTGTCTTTTAACCCTCACCTTGATCATTTAAATTCTATCCTAGCAGGGCTCAGTGGCTCAGCCTGTATTCCCAGCACTTGGGGAGACTGAGGTGAGTGGATTGCCTGAGCCCACGGGTTAGAGACCCACCTGGGCAACCTGGCTTGGATAAACCAAAAAAATTAGCCAGGCATGGTAGCACATGCCTGTAGTTCCAGCTACTTGGAAGGCTGAGGCAGAAGGATCGCCGGAGCCCAGCAGGTTGAGGCTGTGGTGGCCGGGAGCATGCCACTGCACTCTAGTCTGGGTGACACAGTGAGACTCCAACTCGAAAAGGAAAGAAAAGAAAAGAAAACATTATGCTGAGTCAGGAAACCAGACACAAAAGGCCACGTGTTGTATGATTCTATTTATATGAAATATGCAGAACAGGCAAATCCATAAACACATAAAGCAATTTAGTGGTTGCCAGGGGCTGGCAGGAGAGGAGAACGGGGAGCAGATACAGAATACTTTTTGGGATGATAAAAATTTGTAGAAGTAGATGATTTTGATGCTTATTCAACCTTGTGAATATACTAAATTCACTGCTTAAGGTCATAAATGTATTCACTTATATTATCTTATAGTAGATTTATTTTTTTCCTTTCACAGTTAGATCCACAATATACCTAGGACTGATTTTCTTCATAAGGTAGGGTTCACCCTCCATATATTTTTTTCAAATGGATGTTCTATTTTTCCAGCACTATTTACAAAAGAGGTCATCCATTTCTTGCTCAACTGCAATACGACTTTTGTTGTTACCTAGTATCCATAAATATCTGGGGCTGTGCTGGACACTGTATTATTTTCCATTATTAATGGTTTTTTGTCTGTGCTATGTCAATACCACACTGTCTTAATTATATTTTTAACAACTCTGATATCTGGTAGAGCACATATCTCTGCATTTTTCTTCTTAAATAATGTCTTAATTATTCTCCTTTTTTTGAGTTGGAGTCTCACTCCGTCACCTAGAGTGACGTCACCTAGAGGGACTGGAGTGCAGTGGCATGCTCATGGCCACCCCAGCGTGATTATTCTTGATCTTTGCATTTTCATATCTACTGTAGAATCTGCTTGTCAAGTTACACAAAAGTCCTGGTGCTGTTTTGATGAAACCACAAAACTCTACAGATGACTTTGGGGAGAATGATGTCTTTATATATCAAGACCTACGAAGGGTCTAAGATTTTATCTTGCTTGCAAGTCAGCAACTTACCCTGGTCGGGGCCAGAAAACACAGCATTCCTGTATCAGAGACAAAGGACTTTACTACTCATAGGGCACCACAATAATGTGAGCAAAAGTGTATCTGCTACCATCTCCCTGAGGCCCGATTCCCATGAGGGGTTGCAAATAAGGTCAGGTGATACCTAAATGCCCAGTGAGCTGCATTACAGGGGAGGGACTCTAAGTTCAATGAACGCAAGTCTCCTATCATGGGAAGTAAGCAAACTTGTCCTTTGCTATGCAAATATCCTGGAAAGGTAAGGCAATGACTCCATTCCCAGCATAAACAGAAGTATTGTAAAGGTCTTTCACGTCTCTGGTTAGGGAGATGCCAAGTTATTTCATTTTTTTTGTGGTTGCTGTGAATGGAATTGTGCTTTTTATTTGAGTATCTATTTGTTTATTATTGGTATATAGGAATACGATTGTCTTTTCGCGTTTATTTTATACCCTGAGACATTGCCTAAGTCCTTTCACAGTGCAAGGAGTATTTTGACAGATTCTCTTGAGTTTTTGATGTATAGAACCATATTGTCTGCAAAGCAGGAAAACCTGATTTCCTCTTTTTCCTATTTGGATACCCCTGATCACCTTCTTTTCTCTGATTGCTCTAGGATATGTTTTTTACAACTGACCTTAGCGTGAAGTTTCTTAGGAATATAATGGGAAAGAAGATTCGCTTTAAGTAGAGGATATGTCACTTTCAGTGGCATTTGATAGAACAAGGCATCATAGAAAGATTGAATACCTGAAACTAATTTTAAATTCAGCATTAGAGTATACTATGAGAAGATCTACTTTAAATAATGGATGCTGCAAAATATCTTTTGCTACCTACTTTAGTTTACATATCAAATTACGTAACCAACAAGAATATATTTATCCTCCCAACAACTAAATATTTCAGAAAGGATCTTATTCTACAATAGCCTTCTTAAAATTGGTTATATCTTGGAATACTGATAATCAGGATAAACATGTAGGAATATAAAAATGAGATGCTGAGGAATTTTTAATCTCTTTGATTTACCATGTGTATTACAAATGTTGCAATATTCATAATGGCCAATATTTCTCTTACTTTAAAGATATCTTTATAATCAATTATGAATAAAATGCTAAATCACAAACTCGTACTTTATTACACTTTACTATCATTAGTAATCTATTTATATATATCTAATATAAGCATCTCACAAATTATATTTTTGACTCTGTACCCCTCAATAAAGTGCGTAACACAATAAATGCCTAATATACACAAATTTTAACAAACTGATTGTCTAAATAAAATTTAAATTTCTTTAATTTGCTCTTCTTGATGCTTAGGAGGATATCACCTCAGTATAAATGGGAATTGGTACTTCTTTGTATTTAATGAAATCAGATAGTTTTAATATACTTATTTCTGTATATTCACATTAATATTATTTTCACGTTCCAGGGTTTGTATCTCAGATTAAGAAAGGAGGCTGTCTTAAGTATACTGTAATTTATGGGGCTATTAATATGGTGTCTGCTCCAAAACTTCTTATTAGATTACACACATTTCTCCTTACTTGGAGTAATATTAATACAACAGTATTAGTATTCTTCATGTTTATTTCCAAAAAGTGTTTCAATATCTTATTGTGTGTAGTACTGAGAAGAGCAATGATATTCAGATATAAAAAGGATGCTTTATCTTTCCTGCCATTTTTGCTTCAGTTTGGGGAAAAATTTTATTAGCAGTCATTCAGAGGACTAACATTCTGTTTAATTTAACTCATTGCAAATGCATGCCTTCATTTTGCACAAATTAGTTGTTGTGTTTTTTTGTTTGTTTTTGGTTAAACTGTAAAGCAATCATGAAATGACTGAATCCTCATCAGAAAAATCTATATTCAACCCAAACTAGTATGGCAATTGAAAAGTGGCATTTTCACTAGTATCACTTGGTTTTGTTATTTGTACAAATTGAAAATCATTATGAATCACTACACCAGCTCTGACTAAATGATCAGTTTATTCCCTGGGTATTAATTATAATTGCTTTGAAATACATAAGATCTTGTATTGATTCAGTGCACTAAATAGTATTGCAATGTCAAATCTGGAAAATGTTAAGGGAGATTAAAATTATCTTCAAGACTCTTCTATGTAATACAACCTGCACTCACCCATTCATAGATGTCCATACACTCATATAATATCTAATCTTTTAAATTTCTATCATTACTCACTGTAACATCATTCAAGATTAGAAATATAACCTTATGTAGGAATTCTCCAGTGTGTCTGTCTACATCTTCAAATATATCTTCAAGTCTCTTATATCAAGGAGTGGTTTATTCTTCAGAGTGAATTGCAGACATTGTTTCAGATGTGCTGTATTAGTTCTAATAAAAGCTTAACCACTGCATTTTTAACCTATTCCATAGCTCAGCTTTCAGTAGGCTCCATTGCATAATTTCTATTTACTAGGTTTTAGATGTTCAATATAGGTGTTATTTACTTTTCTATGTCATTTTACTTTCAACATCTTCCTGAAATCATATTTTCCAGAAAATAAGTAGACATTTTAAAAATTAGATATGGAGTTTCTAACATAATAAAACACACTTGTGAATGGGAGCTAGAAGTTATTGTATACTACAAATACTTAAGTATATAACAACACTTACACTTGGGATGATTATGTAAAATGCTTTTTATTGGTCTTTGCATTGATCTTTAGGCTGTAGAAATTGAACATATTTTATATACTATTAAAGATGTAAGAGTTAGAATACACATAGAAAATAGTGTGTACTTATTGTTGCAACAAAAAGTGATATAGCAATTTACTAGGTTAATCTAGTTCTCTTCTCAACAACCGCAAAATTCAGGAGACAAAAACTATAGCAAGAAAATAATTTCAAAAGAAAGGATCATTCAGAGAGCAAATATTATGATCATATCTGTGTATAAAATTGTTAAAAATAGCCCATGGAGGTATGTATGTTTTTTAAACATAAAATATTGGTCATGATTCCTTGGATTTGGATATGTAGACAATTTTCTAAAGCACGATAGTAATTAAAAATTTTGATAATTTTCCAACAGGTCATGGCTAGTTATGTCTTTTTCTCCAGATATTCCTTCTCAATATGTGTCTTTAGTTTATCTTAAGAGGGTGAATGAGGGTTATTTTTTTAATATCACAATAAATACCATGTCCCAGGCAAATACACAGAATATATTTTATTTTCCTTCATTTTATTTTTTGTGACCATATTAATAACTTTGCCTATGATCTTAGCAGATGAGAAGGTTATTTGTTACTTTTATGTTTCCAAGTGAAAATGAAAATAAAAGCCAACATAAAGTTGCAATCACTAATGTTTTCCTACAATTTAGACATTAAAAGAATAAAAGAGAAAACATAATTTAAATTTGGGTCTGTCTTTGGATACTTGCTTGTTTTGCTTAAGTCACGATTTCTTAAAATATGGTCCTAGGAATAGCTGTACTATCATCACCATTAGCATATCAAGCCAAACAAAATGGAGATTTATGACTGTGTTCAGAAATACTAATTTAAATGATGGCCCTGCTGATTTTTGGTGTTTATATTTGGGCACAACAAATGTAGTGTTTGAGTCTCCTATTATCTTGTCTTTCTTAGAGTTCATCTTGCTCATTGTTGTTACCCTGAATAAACTGTGTGGAGTAAAGCCAGGTATCATTTAAATGCATGACATTATTTTAGCCTTAGGATTTAGCTGTAATATTTTTATTCCTACTTAGTGTGGCAGTCAGAAATTTGTCTCTGCTAAATTTTCCTGTGCATACTTAGCACCTAGAAAAGTACATAAGGCATAGTATATGTTCAATTAATTTTAATTGAAATAATAAGATAGCTCATAATTTAAATAATGAATTGTATCTTAAAATATATATAATATATTATGGCTTATCACACTATACATTAAACTTCACTGACAAAAGTTATTTTATTTGCTGAATATTACTTTTTCCCAATAATGTAAAAACATTAGTATCTCACATATTTTTTCCTTTCTATGTGTCAGAACTCATTTGTAAAATGGTCTGCATATATTTATACTTAAAAAAGGTTTTTAATGTTGTTTTGTTTACATTTGAATTTATTAAGGCAATTATGTTTTATTTTAAAGCCAATTTTACATTTTAGAAACTCCAAAACATTTTATAATTCATTTCTTTGTCCCATGATATTCATCTTAAATGTATACCCCAGAAAAATAATAAGCTCCTTGCAAACAGAAAAGCATCTGAACTTCTGTGAAAGATGCTTAAGAAACTCTCCCACATCTCTTTATACCTAGCAGTGGAGTCAGTAAGTAATGATTGATAAATTGGTATACACTTTTTATCTTTCTAACGTGCTTCAAAGTCTATAACTATATAATAGTATAAGAATTATTTTCACTATGGGGTATTTTATCCTTTTTTTCCTAAAACCATCTCAAAACTATATCTTTTTTAGCAATATAAGCTATCTTTAAAATGTTTTTATTGAAATTTACACAAGTTCATAAATTGGAAAGTTCATAAATTACAACCTCAAATAATTCTTACAAATTTAGTACACCAAGCCATTGCCAGATCATCAGCGCCATTGCCTTGCTAGACTTTGGTGTGGCCATGTGCTTTTTGAGCTCTGTCACCATACCTCCTGGCTTTGGCCACCTCCCGTACCATGGGGAAGTGTTTCTCCTCTTTCCCTCTCTCTCTAGTTTACTTTATAAATACACCATATTTTCTAACCTAAAAAAGAATCAAATTTAGTACACCCATGTATCCAGTGATAGGATCCACAACTAAAACAATACTGGCATGTTAATCCTGCCCTTGCCATGTCTCCTTCTTATTATGGAATGGTAACTGTCATGTTTACTTCTAACACCATAAATCAGTTTTATATGTTTTGAAATTTGATTTTAAAAAATGAGGCAAGCCGGGCTCGGTGGCTCAGCCTGTAATCCCGCGCCTTTGGGAGGCTGAGGTGAGTGGATTGCCTGAGCCCACGGGTTCGAGATCCGCCTGGGCAAGCGAGACCTCATCTCTACAATAAATCAAAAAATTAGCCGGGCGTGGTAGCGCGCGCCTGTAGTTCCAGCTACTTGGAAGGCTGAGGTGGAAGGCTCACCGGAGCCCAGCAGGTCGAGGCTGCGGTGGCCGGAAGCGGCCTCTGCACTCCAGTCTGGGCAACGGAGTGAGACTCCAACGCAAAAAAAAAAAAAAAAAAAAATGAGGCAGTGTGTGCTTCTTTGCATTTGGCTTTTTTTCACTTAGTGTTATACACTTTATTTATTTATTTTTGAGTTGGAGTCTCACTCTGTCACCCAGACTGGAGTGCAGTGGCCACTCCTGGCCACCGTAGCCTCGACCTGCTGGGCTCCGGTGAGCCTTCCGCCTCAGCCTTCCAGTGTTATATACTTTAGATGTTGGATTTTTATCAAATGCCTTTGTTTATGTCTATTTTGAAATGATCGTGTAATTTTGACTTTATTCTGTTAATACTGTGCATTTCATGAAATTATTTATTCTTAATTTTAAATTATTTTTCCTTTCCAGAAATAATCACCACTTAATCTTTCTGCATTATCTTTTCATATATTACTTGGTTGGATTTTTTACTACTAGGGTTTTATTTTTATTTATTTATTTATTTATTTATTTATTTATTTATTTGAGTCGGAGTCTCACTCCGTCGCCCAGACTGGAGTGCAGTCGGCCACCGCAGCCTCGACCTGCTGGGCTCCGGCGATCCTTCCGCCTCAGACTACTAGGGTTTTAAAATCCATATAATTAAAAGCTATAAGTCTGTGATATTTATATTATTATAATAATTATTATTAATAATTTCTAATTTGGGTATCAGATTATGCTGACTTCCAAGTTTCACTGAGTTTGGTAAAATTTATGTATATGTATATGTTTCATGTAGATATATATATTTATACACACACATATTTTATTCTACCTTAAGTACTTGAAATAATTTACCAGCAAAACTCTCTGGAAGAGAGTATTTTTGTAAAAAGGTTTATAACAAAAGATTCAATTTATTTAAGAGATTTGAAATGGTTAAGATTTTTCTAGTTCTTTTTGTATCAATTGTACGTATTGGCATTTTCTGAGTTGTTTGTCCATTTTATCTATATTTATAAAAATACTATGTAGGTTGTTCATAATAGCATCATATCTATTTGCTTTTAAACTATAATGTATATACATTTTAAAGTTTATGGTGTATATGTATATAGACACATTCATAAATGTACATATATACTTATGTATATTAGGTAGACTATATGTGTATATATGTAAATGTGTTTATTTATATATATACAGATACAATACACACACACACGTCTATACGTGGAGCCTTCTAGGATGAGGATTAGAAATAATATATATCATGATCTGAGTGTTTATAGATTGCTTATGCACACACATGTATATGTATACATATATACATACAATGTTAACATTTATACATATACATAGTTGTATATGTGTGTATAAGCATGCATAGCATGATATAGATAATGATGTAGATAATTTCCAACCTCCACCGTAGAAAGCTTTTTTTCCACCCTGATGGATTTCTGTCATCATAGATTAGTTTTTTTTTGTTTTTAAATTTCATGTAGACAGAATAGTATGCAAGCTACTCTTGTCTTTCACTTTTTTTAACTAAATATTGTATCTGTGAGATCTGTCCATACTGTTGTTTATAAAACTATATTTTCATAAACTACTGTTTTAATATTCCATTATATTAATATATCACATTTAACTTACCTATTCTACTGTTCATGGATATTGAGTTGTTTCTAGTTTTTACTATAAAGCTATATATAAAGCTACTATGAATATCCTTGTACATGATGATGTGGTAGATGATGATTTTTATTTTTGTTGGCTATACATTCAGGAATAAAATTATCATTTTATAGAGTAGGCTTACAATGAACTATAGTACTCATTAACGTTTATTTAGAAGTTTTTCCATTTTGCAATTTCATCAGCAATGTAAGTCAGTTCTTGTGGTCCCATATCCTTGCCAACTGCTGGCATTGATGGTGTTTTTTTCCCACTCTTGTGTGTGTGCAGTGGTGTGCTACTGTGGTTTTTGTTTGCATTTCCCTAAGAAGTGAGAATGTTTAGCCCCTTTTTGCATGCTTATGTTTCATTTTGATTTCCTCTCTTTTGTCAAAATTCACTTCAATTCTTTACCCATTTTTTAAAAATGGGGTTTCCCTTTTTCTTATTTATTTATAGGCCGAGCACAGTGATGCATGCCTGTAATTCCAGCACTTCGGGAACCCAAAGCAGGAGGATAGCATGACCCAAGAATTAAGCAGCAGCCTAGGCAACACAGAAAGACCTTGTCTCTACAAAAATTCAAAAGAAAAAAAAAACCTGTTGAGCTTGGTAGCACATGCCTGTAGTAAGAGCTAATTGGGAGGCTAAAGCAGAAAAATTGCCTGAGCCCAGAAGGTCCTGGCTGTGGTGAGTATGCTTATGACACTACACTCCTGCTGGGGTGACAGAGTGAGACTCTCAAGTTTAAGTAATAAATGACATTAATTGAAGGACTTCATTTTTTCTAGATACGAGACCTTTGTCAAATATATGTATTCTGAAAAATATCTTACTTTATTGCTTACCTCTTTATTTTCTTAATGGTATCTTATGATAAACAGAAGTTCTTATTTTTAATAAAGTTAAATTTAGCAATGTTTGTATTTTATAGTTACTGATTTTGATGTACTAATTAAGAATGCTTTCCTCATCCCAAGCTAATTAAAATATTCTTAATGGAAGCTTTATTCTTTCAACTTTCATACTTACTTGCATGACTAGTCTCCAATTAATGGGTCCAAGATTTATTTTAAACATACAAAACACAGCTGCATTCTTATACACCAGCAACAAGCAGGCAGAGAACCAAATAAAAAGTAAAATCCCATTCACAATAGTCACACAAAAGAATGAAATACCTTCGCATCATGTAACCAGAAAAATGAAAGACATTTACAATGATAACTACAGCACACTGTTCAAGGAAATCAAGAATGACACAAACAAATGGAAAAACATCCCACGCTCATGGATTGGATGAAGCAATATTGTCAAGATGTCTCTCCTACCCAAGGTAATCCACAGATTCAATGAAATACCCATCAGAGCCGGGCTCGGTGGCTCAGCCTGTAATCCCGCGCCTTGGGAGGCTGAGGTGAGTGGATTGCCTGAGCCCGTGGGTTCGAGACCCGCCTGGGCAAGCGAGACCTCATCTCTACAATAAATCAAAAAATCAGCTGGGCGTGGTAGCGCATGCCTGTAATTCCAGCTACTCGGAAGGCTGAGGCGGAAGGATCGCCGGAGCCCAGCAGGTCGAGGCTGTGGTGGCCGGGAGCGGCCACTGCACTCCAGCCTGGGTGACACAGTGAGACTCCAACTCAAAAAAAAAAAAAAAAAAAGAAAAGAAAAAAAAAGAAATACCCATCAGATTACCAACATCAGTTTTTAAAGACCTGAAAATGACAATACAGAATTTCATAAGGAAACAAATAAGAGCACGGGTAGCCAAAACAATCCTCAGCAAAAGGAATGAAGCAGGAGGTATCACATTTCCAGACTTTAAACTTTATTACAAGGCTACAGTAAACAAGACGGCCGGGTATTCATACAAGGATAGGCTCATAGACTAATGGAACAGGGTAGAGATTTCAGAAGTAAAAACATAGTCTCTTAACCAACTCATTTTCGACAAAGCCGCCAGTAACAATCACTGGGGAAAGAAGACCGTATTTAACAAATGGTGCTGAAAAAACTGGCTATTCACATTCAGAAGAATGAAATTAGATTCCTACATATCACCATATACAAAAATCAACACAAAATGGATCAAATATCTGAACGTAAAAGCTCAAACTGCAAAAATTTCAGAAGAAAGTATAGGGAACACCCTTATGCATATTGGAGTAGGCAAGAAATTATTGACCAAGTACCTAAAAACGAATGCCATAAAAACTGAGATAGACAAGTGGGACATCAAACTGAAAGGCTTTTGCACAGCAAAAGAAACCATCAAGAGAGTAAAGAGACGACCCACAGAATGGGAAAAAAGTTTGCAAAGTATGCATCTGACAAAGGTCTAACTTCTAGGATTGGCAAGCAATTCAAACAAAATGAATGAAAAAAAACCCATTAAAATGTGGGCAAAGGACATGAACCAACACTTTTCAAAAGATGTTAATCAGTTAGTCAACAGACATGAAAAATTGCTCAGACTTACTAATCATCAGAGAAATGCAAATCAAATCTACAACCAGTAAGCATTTATTAATAAGTTTACAAGTCCACAAAAAAAAAAAAAATGCTGATGCAAGTGTGGAGAAAAGGGAACACTGCGACACTGTTGGTGGGAATGCAAGCTAGTTCAACCTCTATGGAAAACAGTGAGGTCAGTCCTAAAAGAACTAAAAATTGATCTTTCATATGATCCTGCAATCCCTCTCCTGGGAATATACCCAGAGGAGCATAAATTGCTCTACAAAAAAGACACCTGCTCACGCATGTTTACTGCTGCAGTATTCACAATAACAAAAACATGGAACCAACCCTACTGCCCATTCAGTGTGGGCTGGATAAAGAAAATGTGGTACATATACACGATAGAGTATTACAAAGTCATAAAGAAGAACAAAATCATGGACTTCAAAGAAAATTGGATGGAGTTGGAGACCATAATACTAAGTGAACTATCACAGAAACGAAAAACTGAATACCACATGTTCTCACTCATAAGAGAGCCCTGAATACTAGTCACATTAGCACAAGGGAAGAATTCACAGTCACAGAACAATGCCCGGGGAGGGAGAAAGGGAAGATGGTAGTGGAGCATGAGACAACACAAAGTGTACCTGGTCTACTACCAGGGGGTGTGAGGGCCAGTTAGAAGCCTGCATGCAACATAGTCATGTAGTTAATCCTCACATATACCCCACATCTCTGTAATTAATTTTTAAAAATAAAAAAGAATTATGTCAAGAACAAAAAGAGCTATATAACTTTCACTGAAAATAAATGGGAAATTGAAAAAGAGATTCACTTTCTTCTATGTAGATATTTAATTTACCAAGTGCAATATATTTGTTTTCTCTTAGTTAATAACAGTGAAACCTTTGATGAAAACCACCTGGCCATATATGTGTGTTGGTTTCTGAACTCTCTGTTATATTATTGTAGTTGTTGCCATTGCACCAATATCAAGCTGTTTCAATTATTCTTTCTTTATAGTACGTCTTGAAATTTCATAGTGTGAATTATCCAGCTGAATTTTTTCAGCTATATCATCTTGGATATTGTTGGAATGTTGCATTTCCATATATGTTTGTGAAACAGTTTATCAATTTATAACTATATGAATCAATTTGGAAAGACTTCAAGCACTTACAATATTGAATCTTTTATTCCACATATACAAGATATCCCAGTATTTATGTAACACTATATTAATTAGTGATTTTTTTAGTTTTTATTATACAATCCTTGCACAACTTCTCTTACATGTCTTCCTAGATAATTGAAGTTTTTTGATAGTATTAAAATGAAATTTTATTTTATTTTATATATATATATATATATATATATATATATTTAGGGACAATGTCTTGCTCTGTCATCTAAGTCGAAGTGAATTGGCAATAGAGTTCACTGCAGCCTTGACCTCCAAGGTTCAAGTTATCCTCCCCCTTTAGCATCTTGAGTTCCTGGGACTACAGTTGCAGGTAACCATGCCCTGATAATTTTTTACTTCTTTATAGAGATAGGTGTTGCACTATGTTGCACAATTGGTCTCAAACTCCTGGGATTAAGCAATTCTCCTGCCTCAACTTCCCTAAATGCTGGGATTACAGAAATGAGCTACTTTGCCCAGTAGAAGTTTTAGATTTTTCTTTTCCATTTCTTTATTGCTAGGCTCTTGCAATGCAATTGAGTTTCATAAAATGCATTATATCCATTGAAATTGCTAAACACCCAAACATCATTTCTAATTATAGTTTTAGTAAGAGCTTGTGGATCACCTATGTACTCAACCATATCATTTGAAAATAATGGTGAATGTCATTATTCTTTTCCAATTTCAATACTTTTTTCTGGCTTGATTGTATTAGCTAGTACCTCCAGTACCATGTTGAACAGAAATATAGAAATGATGTGAATAAATTTTTTAAATTTTAAAACTCAAAGAGTAGTGTTCAATATTTAATACAGTTTGGATGGCTGTCCCCTCCAAATCTTGTGCTGAAATGTGATCCCCAATGGAAAGGTAGGTGCTAAAGGGAAACGTTTGGATCATGAGGGTAGGTTTCTCATGAATGTATTAGTGTCATTCTGGTTGTAAGGAATGACTTTTCACTATTAGTTCACACCAGAGTTGGTTGTTTAAAACAGAATGACAACTCCTCTCTCCTGCTTCTGCTCTCACCATGTGACATGCTGTCTTTCTTTTCCTATTGCCATGAGTAAAACTTCCTGAGGTCTCACTAGAAGATAAAGAGATGACAGAGCCAGGCAGAACCATGAGGCAATAAATTCCTTTTCTTTATAAATTATGCAGCCTCAGGTATTTCTTTATAGCAACACAAAATGGATGGGTACAATATTTTATTGTTAAGTATGATGTTTATGAATTTTTTTTTAGAGATACTGATTTTCTCATTAAGGAAGTTATTTTCCTAGTTTGATAAGTGTTAAAAAAGAAATATTGGCTGAGTATTGAATTTCATCAAGTGTATTTTATGCATACACTTAGAATAACCCGTGGGCTTAGGCAATCCACTCACCTCAGGCTCCCAAAGCGCGGGATTACAGGCTGAGCCACTGAGACCGGCTAGAGAGATATTTAATGTGCAAAAAACTTAATTTTTAAATGGGACTAAGCATTTAGAAACCACATTCTGTCCTACATTTATACCATATATTTTTGAATCCCATTAACTTAACTTTTTGTGTTTTGCTGTGAGTTAGTGCTAGCATAATCATCAGATCACATTTTATGTTCATATATGGATTCAGTTATTCTTTTAAAATCTTGTTTATTTCTAAGTACTGAACACACCCTTTATTATGTTGTTTGGATTTCCTGATACATCATTTTTACCATTAAGAATGTTTTTTGTAGCTCAGTGCTAATGATTTTAATCAATATTTAATATTTTTTTAGAATTCTTTAAACCAGCACTTCATGACTTGTGTCATGTTCCCTTGAGATTTTAATTTGATCATTAAAAAATTGTTTTTTGCAGACAGAAATTCATTTGAGAAGAACTAGGCAAAACAATACCAAACTATGACCTTCGTTCCAGAACTTTTCAAATGTTCATGTGCTTTGTAGATCGCCAAGAGGTGGATATGATATGTAACATTTCCAAAACATATTTCACCAGATAAAATTTTTTCTTCTTTTTGTTATTAATACATTAAATTTGCATATATGTATTAGGTAGACACAAAATTTTATTAAATGCACAGAATATGTAATGTAATCAAATCAGGGTATCTAGATTATTCGTCAGCTGTGTATCTATCATTTCTACATGTTGGGTACATTTAAGGTCCTCTCTTTTAGGTCGTTTTTAAAATACAATATATTGTTTTCAACTGTAGTCACCCTACTCTGCTATCAGACATTAGAACTTATTTTTTCTATCTACCTGTATGGTTGTACCCGTTAATTGACCTCCCTTCCCCTATACACACTTTCCAATCTCTGGTACCTATTGTTCCGTTCTGTACCTCCATAAGATCATTTTTTTTAGCTCCCACATATGCGCGAGACCATGCAATCTTTGTCTTTCTGTGCCTGGCTTATTTCACTTAACATAATTACAATTGTTACTAGAAGTTGTAGTGATATTTTTCTGGAAACCGGGACACCGGTGTTAGTGGATCTAGGCAGGTCAATTTTTGGTCATCGAAGTGACTTGCTTGAGTGCTAGAAATGACAGCCCCTGGGCAGTGAGCATGACGGTAACATTGGTGGGACAACCCTCCGGGACTCAAGTGGCTCACACTGGTGTTAGTGGTGGCTGCAATGTCTGGGTGGGCCAGTCCTCAAACATGTATATACCATACATAGGTAGGTGCCAACTGTGGTGGTAGCAGCAGGTGGAGTGAGCCCACCTCAAGACTCAGGAGGAGTCCTCATGTGGCACCAGACTAGCCTGAGTGATACCCAGAACCCTGAGTGGTGTGCTTAAGTACTGGGGGGAGGGGTGGAGTTAGGCTGAAATGTGCCCACTGGCTCCCTGATGGTGCATACACTGTGGTATTCAAGGATGCGGGTGGGCCCCAGGTAACTGATAGAATGCTCAGATAAAGGCTGCAGTGGCTGCACTGCAGCCCTTCTCCTGGGGAAAGCAGGGTTGCTTTACTCTGGAGGCAGCGGTAGGCAGGCAACTGGGGGTAATGGGCTTTGCACAGCAGTTCACGGCCAAGACAGCTGTAAGCAGTGAAAATTTTTCTTCAGGGTGTGTGAGAATGTGCAACCACCGTTTGTGCAATCGAGAGGCAAGATTGCTCCTTGCATCTCCCGCCTCAGTCTCAATTACAGGACAGGACACTGTCTGGTATGGGCTGGTTTCTAAAAATAGTGCCCTATTGCCACTGCTTAGGACTTAGGGGTTGGAAGGACCCAACGTGAGCTCTCTCTGAAGCAATGGCTTTGTGAAGTTTCCATAGCTCTCAATGTTAGTCTCAAGGTCCATGAAGCTTGAGGGGCTGTCCTGTGGACAGGATTATAGGAGTCCACGGTGTAAATGTGGACCACTGGGAATCTCTCTCTTACTCTTTCCTTGCATTGAGGAATCTCTTCCAGTTCCCAGAAAATCCCGGCCAAGAAAACTACCTCACTTCCTTCTCCTTCCTTGCTTTAGATGTCTCCTGTTCTTTCTTTGTTGAATTCCAGCGTTCTCCATTGGATGGTCTACTCACTATTTAGGTTCTTCTTAGTGGAGAATGCAAGTAGGAGATGCCTCTAGTCAGCCATCTTGAAGCCCTCCTCTTTTCTTCTTTTTCCCCCAATAAACACTTTGAATCAAGATTCTGTAAAACATAGCTAAGGAAATATTATCTAGCAATTGTCCCCTATGTGGACGAATTCTGTACACGTATACAAATGGATATAATGGTCATCTAATTTTAGAGGAAGTGTCTCCAAATGAATGTTTTGGATATTTTAATGTTAATTGGCCAGATAATAAAATTAACTGAGGCCAAGCACAGTGGCTCATTTAAAAAAAATTGTATTGGCCTGGCGTGGTGTCTCACACATATAATCCCAGCACTTTGGGAGGCTGAAGTGAGAGAATTGCCTGACTCCAGGGTTTTGCTTTATTGTAGAGATTAGGTCTCGCCTGGACAACTTGGAGAGACCTGTTCTCTACAATAAAGCAGAAAATTATCCGGGTGTGGTGGTGTGTCTGTAGTTCCAGCTACTTGGATGGCTGAGGCTGAAGGACCCCCAACCCAGCAGGTCAAGGCTGCAGGGGCCTTGAGTGTGCCACTGCACTCCAGCTTGGGCGAGAGAGTGCGACTCTGACTCAGAAAAAATTAACTGATATCAAGCTTTTTATCATGCGACTAGAAATCATTTGAAACTGTTTACCGTGTTTTAAAAGAGTTACTCTCTAAACTTGCCTTGCATAAATGACAATAATCTGTTTTGAATGGTATTTCTATGTGATGTTTCCCAAATTTCTATGTGTATAATTGATATTTCAAGAAATCTCAAAACCCAGCTTAAAAAAAAATCAGTACTGAGTTGCTATCTGGTATCTTTTAACCAAAATTATTTTCAGTGTAGTTTATAGGAAGACAGTGATGATTTTACTCTTGGTAAAATATGTCTTATTTACAAACAGTGGAGAAATTGTAAGACTATATATGATATACTTATAAGGAAAGTGTTCAAAATAATAGTTATAGTTCTTTTTCATACTGTAACCTTCTAAACATATTAAGATTGGGCCTTGTTCCATGTTTTTGCTATTGTGAATAGTGCAGCAATATACATGCGTGTGCAGGTTTTTTTTGGTAAAACAATTTATATTCCTTGCCAGATATTTCCAGGAGAGGGGTTGCTGGAAAGGTCAATTTTTAGTTATTTTAGCAATCACCACACTGCTTTCCACAGAGATTGAACTAGCTTGCACTTCCACCAACAATTTAGAAGCGTTCCCTTTTCTTCAAACCCACATCAGCATCTGTTGTTTTTTGATTTATTAAAAATAGCCATCCTTAACTAGTGTTAGGTGGCATCTCATTGTAGTTTTGATTTGCTTTCTCTGATGAGTACTGAGGCTTAGTATTTTTTCATGTGCCTGTTGACTGTTTGCATGTTTTCTTTTAAGAAGTGTCTGTTTATGTCCATTTCCCACTTTTTAATGGGGTTGTTTATTTCACTTCTTTCTCAGTGTTTGAATTCCTTGTAGATCCTGAATGTTAGGACTTTGTCAGATGTATACTTTGCAGATAATTTCTCCATTTCTGTAGATTGTTTCTTTATTCTCCTTATGGTTTCTTTTGCTGTGCAAAAGCTTGCCAGTTTGTTGAGGCCCCACTTGTCTATCTTAGTTTTTTCAGCATTTACTTTTGGGGACTTGGTCAAGAATTTGTTGCCTATTCCATCGTTCATAAGGATGTTTTCTACTGCCCTTCAAAAGTGGACTGAATAAAGAAAATATGGTACATATACACTTCGGAGTATTTTACAGCCACAAAGTCAAACACAATCATAAGCCTTGCAGCAAATTGTATGGAATTGGAGACTATCATACTAAGTAATCTGTCACAGAAACAAAAACACTGAATACTGCGTGTTCTCACTCATAAGTGGGACCTGAGCAATAATCACATGATAACAAGGAAGAGATAGGCATTCAACAGGGCAGTGCTAAGGGAGGAGGGTGTAGGGCACGTGACAACACAAAGGGTATCATGTCCACTGCCAGGGGAAGGAGGGCCAGTTGGAAGCTCAAGCTTCACCTGCATGCAGCCTACCTAAGTAGTTAATCCTCACTTGTACCACACATCTCTATAATAAAGTAAAATAAGTTTAGACTTTGTTGTAACATAAAACTTAAGAAAGAATAATCCAGTTTAAAACAAAGTGGCTATCTTTCAAGCACATTAAATATTATGTTACACAATATTAACAAATTCAAGTATATGCTCACTTACCTGCAGTAATATTAGTCAGTATACCATTTTAGTTTCAATGGAACAATTTGTATGATCCTTTAATAGTGTGCAATCTGAAAATTACAAATAACTTACTATGGTTTTCATTTGTTTTTTCTTCTTCCTGAGTGAACTGATTTTATTATCTTGTTTATCCATTTATGCAAACTATAATATATTTGATTTTATCAATATAAGCATAATATAGGAATATTTATGACAGCTATTATTATATGCATAACTCAAACTTACATGTCTGTAGAAAGAGCATGATATATTAATTGAAAAGAACTAGATATGATCCATTTGTTAGAATCCTGTTTATAGTTCTATCAAAATGGTTTCTCATTTCTTAACCTAAGTGTTCATATCTTGGTAAATGCATTAATTCCATAAAAAAGCATAAATAAAGGGTTCAAGCTAGAAAAATAAGCCTTTTTACTTAATATAAATGCATACATATATATACATTACCACACCAGCAGGTAATGACTATAATAAAATGAGATAACTACAATTTAAACAAATCTCTATTATAGTTCGTGATACACTCAGACATGCCACTAATTAATTTACTCATAGTCTAATAGCTTTTCACTGTACATTTATATTATTTCACATTTCAGGTAAAATCCTGCCTAATTTAGAGTAATTAGCCTGGAAGTTTCTAAGTACATTTTTGCTCAGAGACACTCAAATACACACGCACACACACACACACACACACACACACACACACACACACAAAGATCATAAAGGAAATAAATACTTCTATCTTAAAATCAGACACTATAACACTGTTTCCTCAATTAAACACTTGCTAATTTCTACTTTTTGATTTTATCCGATCTGTCAGACTGCTTTATTTCTTTGTTTTAAACTACTTCCATAAGATATCACTTCAACCCAGATTCTACCCCTTTGCCTGCTTAGGTCTTTACTTGACATCAGACTTAATAGTTCATTTTGTAGATTTTCTAGTCAGATATTAATGTTTTCCATGTACATCTTTGCCTCTATATTACAGAGTTGGACTGATGACTTCTCTTTCTGTAGGGGTGTGTGTGTGTGTGTGTGTGTGTGTGTGTGTGTGTTTGAGAGAGAGAAAGAGAGAAAGAGAGAGAGAGAGAGAGAGAGAGAGAGAGAGAGAGGACTCTCTTCATCCAGGTTTCATAATGTAACTCATGATCTGATGGATAAACAAAGGTCAGGGACTTTAGAACATAAATCCTAGTTGAGATGCTTGATTTTCCTGTTTCTATATGCTAGTATTTATAAAACAGAGTCAATATTAACTCATTTAAAATTTTTATTTTTATTGTATATATTTGCAACATACTTTAAGATAATTTTAAGGTGATGCTTGCTTACAAGTGCATAAAGACAAACAGAATTGTTTTGTTTTTCAAATAAAACTTGCTCCTAAACAGGTATACAATATAACTTGCCTTACTCTTTAAATAGCTGTATTATCAGAAAGTCTTTCAGTGACAGGAAAAAAAGGAAACAAAAGGGAACAAAACCACAAGTTTTTGATAAATCTTGCTAAAAAAGCTGTTTTCTATCATAACTCAATTATCAGTTGTATCCAATTTTAGTTCAACAAGGATAGTATTGTTCAATAATTGCCAATATCAGAACATAGTTTGACCAAGACTTAAGGAAATATTAACCTAAAAAAACCCAAAGTATCATTTAAAACAGTAAAAAACTATAGTGGTAAGGAACATAATTCATTACAAAACATAAAGTATATATTTTTATTTTGGAAGTTCCAATGTAAGTAGTCATTTATGATATTTGGATGCTGTCACAATAGTGCTTAATAAATATAAAAATATGGTTACATTTAAACTCAGGGTAAGTGAAAGCTGGTCAATAAACTATTTCAAATATTTTAGTATTTTTAAAATTTAAAATATGTAACTGACAAATATAGATGGAATATATTCAAGGATACAACGTGATGATTTGTTATGCATAGACATTGTGTAATGATAGCCACAGTCAAATTAATTAACACATTTATCATGACCCAGGCCATATATTTTAACCCCAGAACTTGTTCATCTTGTAATTGAAAGTTTATATGTTTTGATCAACGTATTTCAATTTTTCCCATTCCTTATCCTCTGGCAACTACATATCTACTCTCTGCTTCTACGAGTTCAAATTTTTAGATTCCTCATATTATTGGGATCATTCAGTAGTTGTCTTTGTTTATCTGACTTATCCTGCTTGGTATAATGTTCTTCAGATTCACCCATGTTGTCTCAAACAGCAGAATCTCCCTCTTTTTTGGGTAAATAATATTTTATTGTATATATTTATATATACATATATATCAAAATTGTATTATCTATCTTTCCTTTGAGGAACATGCAGATTTTCTCACATCTTTCAAATATATATTTGAGATACTGATTTCATTTCATTTGGATACACACAAGTGGGATATTATAGTAACTCTATCTCTGATTTTTTTGAGTAAATGTCCATATTGTTTTCCATGATGTTTATACTAATTTTTATTTTCACCAACAGCATGCTAGCGTTCCGTTTTCTCAATATATTTTCCAAACACTTGTCATTTTTGTCTATTTTCATAATAGTTCTCCTAAAGTTGTGAGATTTTTTTTTTTTTGAGTTGGAGTCTCACTCTGTAGCCCAGACTGGAGTGCAGTGGCTGCTCCTGGCCACCGCAGCCTCGACCTGCTGGACTCCAGCAATCCTTTCGCCTCAGCCTTCCGAGTAGCTGGGACTACAGGTGCGCGCTACCACACACGGCTAGTTTTTGATTTATTGTAGAGAAGAGATCTCGCCAAGTTGCCCAGGCGGGTCTCGAACCCACGGGCTCAGGCAATCCATTCACCTCAGCCTCTCAAGGCCTGGGATTACAGGCTGAGCCACCGAGCCCGGCAAGATTTTTGGTTTTGATTTATGTTTCCCTGATGATTAGTGACATTGAGCAGCTTTTCATATACCGTTGTCAACTGCACAATGATGTTTTAGGTCACAAGAGACTGCATCTACTACGGTGGTGTCATAAGATTATAACAGAACTGAAAAAAATCCCATTGTTTAGTGACATTGTAGCTATTGTGGTGCAACTCATTACTCACATGTTTGTGGTGCTGCTGGTGTAAACAAACCCACTGTCAGTTGCATAATAATCTAGAACATACAATTCTGCACAATATATAATAATTGATAATGTTTATGAACAACTACGATACTGGTTTACATATTTGCTATAAATGTTATTAACTTTTTTAGACTGTACCTTTTTTACTAACAAAAAATAAGGTAACTGTAAAACTGTCTTAAGTGTGTTTTTCAGTAGGTGTTCCAAAGGAATGTATTGTTATCATAGGAGATAGCTCCAGGCATGTTATTGCTCTAGAAGACTTTCCACTGTGACAGTATGTGGAGGTGGAAGGCAGTCATATTGATGATTCTGATCCTGTGTTGGCATAGATTAATATGTGTGATCTGGACTTCTGGCAAGATGGCAACGGGGCAGCATGGCCTGTGAGACCCTCCACAGAAGAGAACACTTATAAACACCCTAGCTCTCTCTCACCGGCTGCAGCTCTCATCTTCGGCAACCAGCTCTTCATGGGGAGCTCAGCCGCCAGCACCTCCACTGCTCAAAGTCACTGCAGTCTGGGCTGCTGCTGCAGCTGCGGATACTACCACTGCAGTCATTGCCTGCCCATGCCTGAGGCGACCTACGACTTCGGATGTAAAGCCCCCACAAGCAGGATCTTCTGAGATCATCACTGCCCGGCTGCTGCTGCTGCCACTGCCACACCACGCTCCTCGCCCGGAGCCAGGCCTGTGGAGCTCCCCCCATGTATGGGGAGGTGGCCACCGCCATGGGGATACTGGCTCACTCCACTCTGGACTGCAAGCTTCAGCAGCTGCAGCGGTGAGATAGCACCACCTGCTGGGGATCCAAGGTAACAACATCAAAACGGGAATGACAGATGCTCTTCCCCCTTGATAAACAGACAAGGCCAGATCTCAGTAATAGACTGGGCAGGGAGCCCATATCTGAACTGTTCTTCACAGCAGGTCAGGGGCAACTGACCCTAACTATGAACAATTCCACCAGCCTGCAAACACAGCTAGAAATCAGAGCTGAAAGGACATTGGACATTGGACTTAAAGGAAAAGTCTCAGAGTATACTTGGTTGGTTCTGTTAGTTTACTGAATTTAATCTATTCCTTTTCTTTCTTTTTTTTCTTATTTCTATGTAAACCCCATCTTTGTATAGAGGAATAGCACACCAATAAGGAGGTTGGTCAGCGAGTACATTAGCATCATTGTATGTTTTAGTATTTTATATGGTTGTTGGTTAGATTTCAGTCATGGTTATTGTGTTTCTTTATATTTGTCTCGGGATTTGTGTCTCTTTTCACTTGCCAGTTGGTACACTCATCTGTTTTCCCTCTCACTCCTCTCTCTCTCTTCACCCCTCTCTTCCCCTCATTGCCTGCTCCATTCTCTTCCCTATGTTAACCTCATTTTTCTTTCAGGGAGTAAACCTACAACCCCACTGCATGGACAGACTCCAAGGCAGTGAGAAGTGGGTTTCAGACTATCCATACACCTGTTGGTGGATACTGGGATCTGCAAAGAGATTTTGAATCACAGCTCCCCCCTTAATTGAATCTCAAATCTGCAAAGAGGACTGCCCTCAACCTACAGTCCAACTCCAGAACTGAACAAAGCAAGAGGGATTACATTAGGAAGAATAGGAGATTGAACAAACAGAAGTAAAAGCAACTAAACCACCCGCGAATAACATAATTAAAGAAGACAGGGAAGTGGCAGGAAGGGAAAAATACAGAGGAAAAATCTGCACAAATGAAAAAAAACCAAAAGAAGAATATAGGACTCACCCAGACCCTTGGAAGGTCAGACACTGTGAAAACAGACTTTGGAACATAAACAATGAGGAGCCCCAGAATGACTGGTCACATGCAACAAACCCAGACATCAAGACATTAACAGAGAGAATTAAAAAAATTGAGGAGAGGCAAGAGGAAAACAGGAAGGAGCTGATGACAGAAATAACAACAGTAAAGAATACTGTGATGGAGATAAATAACAAACTAATAAGTATGGAAAGCAGAATTAGCCAAGCAGAAGAAAGAATCTCAGAACTTGAAGACCAAAATACAGAACTAACCCAAACTATCAAAAACATAGAAAAGAAGCTTAAAACGACAGAACAAAACCTTCAAAAGATGAATGATTACTTCAAAATATCCAATCTAAGAGTAATTGCCCTATCCTGAGGCAGAGAGAGAGCTAGAGGTCACATTGGAACAAACATTTCATGAAATCATTCAATTAAACTTCCCTCATCTCATCGGGGGTGCAAAAATTCAAACACAAGAGATTCAGAGAACCCCTGCAAGACAACAATCGAGAAGACCAAGTCCCAGACAAATAATAATTTGCCTAAACAAAGTAGCTATAAAAGAAAAAAATCCTAAAGGCAGCAAGAGAAAAAGGCCAGAATAACTACCAGGGATGACCAATTAAAATAGCAGCAGATTTATCTACAGAAACCCTCCAGGCTAGGAGAGCTTGGAGCCATATCTTCAAAGTTCTAAAAGGTAAATAATTTCAACCAAGAATAACCTACCCAGCCAAGATAAGCTTCATCAGTGAGGGAGAATTGAAATCTTTCCCAGATATCCAATCCGTAAGAACCTACGCTGCCACCAGACCACCTCTACAAGAAACACATAAAAAAGTACTGAACACAGAAGAAAAGGAAAAAAGAACAACAACATTCTTCACATGAGTCCAGGCAAAAGATTAAAAACACAAATGAGCCAACTCTAAAACCAAAAGAAAGACAACAAACAAACAGGAACAACAACTCTGAAGGAACCTTATGACAGGGATCAACACTTGCATTTCAATAATTAGCCTAAATGTGAATGGAATAAATGCACCACTGAAAAGACATAGAATGGCAAAATGGATAAAATATCACCAGGTCACAATTTATTGCCTTCCATAGACTCACCTCACTAGATAGGACACTCACAGTCTCAAAGTAAGAGGATGGGATACAAACTTTCAGGCAAATGGAACACAAAAGAAAGGAGTCACAATCTAATTTCAGACAAAATACCCTTTAAGCTATTAAAAATTAAAAAACATACAGAAGGCCACTACATAATGAGAAAAGGTTCAATCCATCAACAAGAAATATCCATCTTAAACATATATGCACCCAACATAGGAGCGCCAACTTTCATAAAGCAGCTTCTATGTAAACTAAAAAAAGATATCAACTCTAATACTATCATAGCTGGGGACTTCAATACCCCACCCACAACCCTACAGAGATCATCAGGACAAAAAATCAGCAATGAGATCCGGAACCTCAAGGTGACTCTTGACCAAATGGACTTAATTGACACCTACAGAACACTCCATCCAACAACCACAGAATATACATTCTACTCATCACAGCATGGAACGTACTCTAAAATCAACCACATACTTGGCCATAAATCAAGTATAAACAAATTTAAAAGGACTGAAATTTTACCATGTACCATCTCGGACAACAGTGGAACAAAAATAAACATCAACACCAACAAGGTCCCCCCAAAACCCACAGACATGGACACTAAACATCATGATGCTAAACAACTCCTGGGTCAATGATGAAATCAAAACAGAGATCAAAAGATACCTGGAAACAAATAAAAATGTAGAAACATTACCAAAATCTCTGGGACACCATGAAAGCTGTAGTAACACAGGAACTTATATCACTACAAATCGACATTAAGAAAATGGAAGGATCACAAATTAACAGCCTAACAAGCCACCTAAGGAAGCTGGAAAAACAAGACCACCAAAACCCTAATTTCAGCAGAAGAATCCAGATCACCAAAATAAAGGCCCAAATCCAGGACATAGAAGACAAAAAGATAATACAAAAAAATCAATGAAACAAAAAGCTGGTTCTTTGACAGGATAAACAAGATTGATGGTCCCCTAGCTAGACAGACCAAAAAAAAGAGAGAAAAAACCCAAATAAGCACAATCAGAAACACAAAAGGTGAAGTCACATCGGACCCTGAAGAAATACAAAAGATCATTAGAGACTACTATGTATACCTGTATGGAAAAAAACTTGAAAACCTTAAGGAAATGGAGGACTTT
>CAUYQG010043209.1:0-20738 GCA_963574415.1 Tarsius wallacei | reverse complement strand
AAAAAAAAAAAAAGAAAATAGGCATACCATGCTTGGAGATACAGCAGGATTTAATGATTAAGACAGAACAATAAAGTAGTACACTTAAAGAATAAGGAGACCTCATCCTGAAATATCTAGCCCTGAAAATATTCAGATGGGACAGCCATATTGGCTAGACAGTCTTACCCTGCCTGGAGCAAATAGTTATTGAAGGTTCTGTCCAACCCTGGCCTTTTATGACGTACACATCATGTGTCTCCTAGGAATTACGCAAAATATAACATAAATTGTTTTACCTACTCTTCCATTTCTCTCACTCTTGTTTTTCTCCATTTCTCTTACCCAGTATTTGCATCTTTCCTAAGGGAAACCAGTCTCTATAATGGACTTATATATATATATAATGATTTTTATTATCAAATATGGAGGAGGGATGATGTTTGAAGGGAATGGTCAAAGTTGAGTGAATTCTCACTACATGTTACCACTGTTAGGGCTGCCCAGAAATCTCTTCAAGTCCTTTGAATGTTAATAACTCAGCTTGTTCATTCCTCAGTTCTAATGTCCCATTGACTTCCAATCTTGGACTTAGTCAATGAGTGGAGGAGTCTGATGTTTAACTAACTATAAACCACCGGAGGAGATGCCCAAGCCTTCTGGGAGGAAAGAACCTTTTTCTTTTCTTTCTTTTTTTATTTATTTGATATTATTTTTTATTTTAAAGAGGTGGGGCACAATTCAGGGTTAGATATACAAACACTAATGATGGCGGTACCCTTGTTGATGAGGTGTGCCCCTCCCCTAGCAGTTTCCCTCAACTGCCAATCCCATCCCCCTCCCCCGGCAGTTTCATACTTGGTATTATTTTAAAAGTTGTCACTAATCAGTGAGTGCAAAATTGTGTTTTATGTGAGAATGTGAATAAAACACTGATGTTGCAGTTTATGCTTTCAGGGAGAAAATAGCTATGCAGAAATGAAGAAAACTCTGTAGCTTTCATAAAGAGTAATTGACAACTTTATCATTCTTTTCGTCCTGATCTGTTCTTCCCACTTTTCTTGTCCTTGAATCTAAGCGTTATTCAACTTTATATCACCAACTTTGTATCTTCAAGGATATAAAATATAAGCTTCTTTTTAAAAATGAATCCTTTAATCCTGATGATAGAAGAGATCCACTTAGATTTTCCTATGCTATTATCAGATCTTTAAACTATAAGTTCCTTTATCTACCTCTCCTGCAAGATTTATCTCTTAGTGAAATTTCCTTGGCTCACAGTCACTTAGCGGCAATGTTGGTATTTAAAGCCAGAAAGAATCAACTCAGAGCCCAGAATCTTAACTTCACTGATATTACACGGGAGAGCTACATAATTCATCAAGAAATAATTACCACGCCTTGGGAGGCTGAGGTGAGTGGATTGCCTGAGCCCACGGGTTCAAGACCCGCCTGGGCAACTTGGTGAGACCTCATCTCTACAATAAATAAAAAATTAACCGGGCGTAGTACCACGCACCTGTAGTTCTGGCTACTTGGAAGGCTGAGGCGGAAGGATCGCCGGAGCCCAGCAGGTCGAGGCTGTGGTGGCCGGGAGCGGCCACTGCACTCCAGTCTGGGTGACAGAGTGATACTCCAACTCAAAAAAAAAAAAAGAAATAGTTGAGGCAGGAAAGGGATAAACAAATCATAGAAAATATTATTAGGTATAATCAAATAGACATTATGGATGAGAAGGGATTTCTGGATATTATAACCATCTACATTGGGGTGACAACAAAACAGGAACTAATAAGAGTGCAACTGTGTTATAAAACAAGAAGGACAATGGGTTCAGCTTTAGATATTTTGCTTTTGTTACATACTCAGGACATACAGCATGAGGTTCAAAATGAGTTTTTAGTCTCTCTCCTATAGAACTTAAATTCATTTTTTCTTCTAAATAAAATTCTTCCACTTGTCACTTCTCTATTCATTTTAGTGTATGTTTGTTCTTCTAAGGTTAGAGACTGGGGAGCAGTAGCTGGAGGGCAACAAATCAAAACGTGAAGGTAGATGGTCTGTTGGAATCAGAGTTGTAGAAATGTCGGGGAGAACAATGTCCATCTTATTTTCATCTGTAGCAAATCAATAAGCAGTATAGGATCTACCAGTAATCTATACTTTCTGGTAAAGTGAATTCACTACCCAGCTATATCAATTAATTCTTTATTGCTGAACTACTTCAGCAATTCCATTTTGAGTTAAGTTTTGTGAAGATATAATAAGGCATTCAAAAAGCAAAAGGTTTCTACTAAGAAATACCTGAGGGCAGGACTTATGTCTTATTAAAAATTATATTTCTAGGTCCTAATGCAGTGCATTCAACAGGTAAGATATTCAATAAACATCCACTTTATGAACCTATTTATGCATTCACTAAGGTTTATTGACCAACCAATGTATGTCACTTTTTTAGATTGTGAGGATACCCGAAAAGGAAAAAAAAATCACTGTCCTCATAGAAAGTATATTGAACTGATGAAGAAGACGGCAGACAGGTTAACAAACTTATTCTCTCTGGCTTTCTCCTGTCTTTTCTCTGAAACTGAGATCCAACCAATTGTGAATATCTATTCTGAGAGCTTCCATCAGAATACATCCAGCTGTCTATACATCAGGAGTGGGAGGGAACCAAATCCTGAGGGGCAATTCAATTTTTATCCATCAGCCACGGTGACTGTTCAGTGACTCAGGGCATCATCCTCAAGCCATCAATCCTTCTTCTTCCTGTGGCTTTCCTAAATAAAATTAAAAGTGAGAAAGTAAATTCAACAACTAGCTTGAAAAGTAGAAAAATGTATGTTTCTTAATATATAGTGAGAGAAGGTGACTGATAAAATACATCTTCATGAGACTTTCCCCCCAGAACGCCTAGACATTTATTCTTGGGGCCTGAATAAACACAGACTAACAAGCAAACAGCTAGATTGATTAAGAAGGATCAAAAGCAAATAAAAAATAAACGTTAACCATCAGACATAATTAAATAAATTATTTTTACATTTAATCTAAATAAAGTAATATTAAAAATATTTTCAGGCAAACCTAGTATATTTACTAATAAATAAAGGGTGTATCGATGCAAATGTACACAACATTTGTTAAACTCCACAGAACGTAAAACACAAAAAGTGGATTCTAATGCATATTATGGACTTTAGTTGAAAATGTTTCACTGGTGGTTCATCAATTGTAACAAATAAGGAAGTTATGAGGAAAGGGAGGAGGGCTCTGGAAAATATGATTTTCCACTAAATTTGCTATAAACCTACAAAAACTGTTTTTAATAATAACATCTATTAATTTTATAAAAAGGAATGAAGAACTGGTACAAGGTTGTCGCACGGCCGCGGGGACAGCGTCGCCCCGGGCCAGGGGTCCGCCGCCGCCGCCGCTGCCATCAGCCCCAGCACGGCCGCCCCCGGCCCCGCCCCCGGCCCCGGCCCCGGCCCCGGCCCCGCCCCCGCCCCCGGCCCCGCCCCCGGCCCCGGCCCCGCCCCCGGCCCCGGCCCCGGCCCCGCCCCCGGCCCCGCCGCCAAGGGGCCGGCCCTGCCGCCGCGCGCCCCGCGGCCTGCCAGCGCCGCTACATCCATGGCCGCCAGCGCAAGCGACCGAACTGGGAGGCGCGGGCTGCGGCCCGGATGGAGGCTGCGCGGCGACGGCGCCCCTCATGTCAGCCCGGCCTCCCGCCCGCGCCTAGACCCGCCGCTACCCGCGGCCCGCAAGTCCGCCGTCCTTCAGACCCGCCGCCGCCAGCCCCGCCGGCCCAGCCCGGCGTTGGCCCCGCGTTTCCCTGGGATTGAATATTCTAGGGTTTTTTTTTTTTTCACTCCACTTTGTTTATTAACTTTCTGAGAAAGTCTGTAGTAGAGATTTCATGACACTTCCTATATCATAGTGATCAGATTTTTCTTGTTCTATACTGTGTATTTTCTCATTGTTTTAAACTGTATTTTTGTATTCTCATTTTTACTTATGTGGACAATTAATTATCACCATCTTAAAGAAACTGACCAAATACTTTATTACTTTCATTGCTTCCTCAAGGCTAAATTACATTTCCCGTTGAATTTTCGAATGATTCTTGGTCATGAAATACCAGACTGAGATCAGTAGATTAGATATCAGAGAACCTGGGATAGGATAGGTCTCTGAAGAAATCAGTCTGAAGCCTGAATAGAATTCAAGCACTCTGGACTTGGTATCATGTGTACCCCCTCCAACCAGCTGAAAAAAGGAGAAACGATCGGGACTTGGAATATCATCCTGGTTTCCAGAATCCAAGGTTCATGTCTTCCTTGGAAATGTTGAAGAGGCTTTCCTGGGTACAGGGAAAATGTCCAGAGGACCTACATCAGGGAATCAAAGAATGAAAAGGGAGTGCAGAGTCCGGAGAAGAATGTTTGGAGGAAGATGTAGATAGCGCACTAGCCAGTCATGTCATAAAAGAAGTGTTCAGAGGCACACTTTGAGAGATTCTGACCTGTTGAGGGGCCACCTTCAGGGAGAGGCAGTTTGGAGGACAAATGATAGCCCAATATTCCTTGCATAACAGCCCATTGCCTGAAGTTTGCTCTCAGGGGACCCAGAGATGACTTCCTTCCTCACAACACTGTCCTTGGCAAACCCTTGGGTCCCATTCTGCCCTGTCCCCAACCTTTACCTCTGAATACCACCTCCCTGACTTGAGCCCCTACTGGCCCAGCAGGAAGTTAAATCTCTGTGAAATGTCTGGATGCCCAAATATTCAGAGGTCACACCCTTGTTTCCCTCAGAACCAATCAGTTTCGAATGAGCTGCATTTGAGTCCAGTGTCACATTCACTGCAAAGAAAAAAAATTATTCTGATAATTAATCAATATTGAAAAGTATTAATGTTATGCTATTAACAACCAAACAGGCAAACAAAAGTTTACTGACATAAGAAATTTAAAGTGGAAGAACTTTCTAGAGCACACCAAAACAGTCTCTATAACAACATGTGAGAAGTCCTTGGCTGGCTGAACGGGAATCACCAATAAGTAAATCACCATATTTTTAATGATCTCCATGAAATATTTATGCCAAATGAATCTCAGTGAAATCTCAGCTTCCATCCTTGAAAGTAAGGGAAGCTATGTCACTAACTGTTTTCTTTGTCTTCCTTAACTAGATCACTGGGGAATGGGCAATAGAAAATGCAGGTATTGTCTTTTAATTCTTTTGCTTTTACTGTGTCTGCAAACTCTTATCTCATTCAGCACTGAGCCTCAGTTTCATTCAGGTAAGTCATATACTCTCTTATTTCTCAGGTTTCCTTAATGACTGGATAGTCACTGAATATCTCTCATAGGTCACTGTGGAAAAAGGGGGCTCAGAAAAGTGTGCAGTAAGGTTTCCAACACAGTGTGCTCATTCTGTTTCTGTTTACCTAACTTACCTTTTTAACAAATCTTCCTCTTGATTAGGTCTATCGCCGCAGCAAGAAGCAATGTCAAAATAAGCAGTATCTTCCATGAAAAGTCATACTAGACTCTGAAATGAAAACACAGAATCCCTTTAAGTCATGAAGCAAGGATAATATCAAGATTGTCTTTGTCTTCTGAGCAGCTCCTGGGATGGAAAGAAGAGAGGAAATTGAGCCTGACAAGGAGGTAGTTTGTCTGCACCTCCCTGTGTTGGAGAAACAGAAGAGACTGCAAATTTATGCCTCATGTTTGCTCCTCACAAAAATGCACACACAATTTTTTTCCCTTCTGTCTTCCAACTGCATCACACAATCACTAGAATTACCTGAGTGGCAAAAGAATAAAATTACCTAAGCCATAGCGATAAAGAAGGTGTTAATAAAAGCTTCTAATCCAGTAAAAAAAAAAAAGAGAGGAAAATAACAAAGTGCTATAATAGTTTTTTACATCAGAATAAAAGAGTTTGGAGATAAAGACAGAGTCAATTATGAGAATTTAGTGTGTACCCAAAAATAAATATAGTTTGCGACTCTAGTTGGGAATGCAGGGGAAAAGAGGAATAAGATTCCAAAGTGTCTGGAAAATCATCTTTGCTGAAGTTAAAAGGAAAATTCATCCAAGAGAAGAAAATAAAAATTATTTTAAAAGAATAATAAAGCAATTAAGTCTGGTTTGGTCTTAACAACTATTTCCCAAACCTGAGAGGAACATATGAAATCACCCACAAGAGGGAAAAAAGTTCCTGTTTTCTCCTTGACCAAAAAGGGAATGCTGATGGAATAAATCATGTTCACAAGAGAGATGTTTGTGGCCAATTGAAATGTCTTCACATGTAATAGCACATAGCTGTCTGGAGTCATAGCCTCAGAAGATGGTATTATTGCTTTCCCTTCGATATCCCTCCACTGCACGTAGGCTGTGGGAACCACCCATCTGAAAAGCACATCTGCTACACGTTTCCATCCATTAATTTCTCCAGAACCTAGACCTGGGAATAGAGATCAGTGAACCCAAACCTAACATCTCTTCAAGTGGTTGCGTAGTCAGTGACTTCCATGGGAGGGAAGAGGGGAATGCAGAGGGTTTGGGGAGGAGAACAGAGTTTAAGGAGGATTATATTCCACTTAGGGATGAGGTTGACTAGAGCATTTTCTTGTTTTGTTTGTTTATATTAATTTTTTTTGTATTCCTAAAAAATACTGGAACAGAATAGGAGGTAAGATAATTTTTCATATCCAACATTTTTCTTCTGTTGCAGAGAACAAAATAACTTTGACCAGGGCATGGATCGCATGGACAGGATAAAAAAAGTTAGAGGATATTCTTAAAAATCAGAATCTTATAAATATCTATGTGCAATAGCAGAAAATGATGGGACTTATTTAACTTCTTAACATGTGGTCCTGTGGGTATTTTCCACATATGTTTATGAATTTAAATTCAAAATCCATTAGAGACACAGGTAGAATATCCAAGATTTGTCCTATGTCCTCAATAGCCTTTGTTCACTTTGGACAATCAATTCCCACAAATATAGACAGTGGGAAATCATGATTCAGGGAGTGATTTTTTACCTTTTTTCTCCAGCTCTGCTGACACTACAAATCTCTATAATTTTTTAATTTGGTGGGTCCAGTTTAGTCTTCAAATTATTACATTTCCTAGAATTTATTACATTTCCTGGAATTTATATTTCACACTATGAAATAATGAGTCCTGTGTAAATTTATGGAGTAAAATTATCAGATTTCCCTAAATGTGTGGTCACTTTTTGACAACAATGATAAGGATACAAGTTCTTTATCCAAATAATTAAATTTGGTCCATCTTTGTGGACTTTGAGTATCTACAATAGTTCCCCCCAGTGGAAGTTTCAATATAAATTTGACAATCAATGACATTTAAGGAAATTTCAAAAACCAGATAAATTTTCCAGAGATGTTGAATACAACAAGGTATTGAATACAAAACATCTATCCAGATTCTTTACCTACCACCTTCAGATCCAATCTGGCCTCCTGGTTGACAGCATCTTGTTCAAAAAGGCAGTGGTACTTCCCATCATCTGAAGGTTTGGCACTGTGTATCTTCAGGGTCATGCTGTCCTTGTCAAGGGCATCACTCACCAGTGCAGTTCTTCCTCTATACTCTGCCATCTGTTCTCCAGCCACATGGTCCCCATCCAAATACACATGAACAGCAGGGTAACGGTGTGGTTGAAACCACCTCACCTCCATGCTCTGTGCATCAGCCTTGGGGGACAGGTAACAGGTTAAATGTATGACTTCTCCCACTCCAACAAAGATGGACTGAGAAGGTCCAATCACTTTCAAGAAAGCTGCTCAACACAACAAACAAAACACAATAAAAGAATCAAAGTGGAGCAAATAATATCATTACCAAGATCAGCTCTGTGGGGTTTAGAGACCACGGGCATCCCAGGAAAGCAGTGAGGCCCAAGGTCATCCTTTGGAGAAGTAAGTGCTTCATAGACTCAGGACAGAGGTTCAAGGAAGAAATATCCCATGATGTGTTTCAGTATATTAAAAAATCTGTAATTGAACCCCCAACTGCCTTTACCTATAATTTCATTCAGTTTACAGACCAGTAACTTACAAATTTTGCAGTTAAAATTTTCAGAATAAAATGAACATTTCACAAATTTGATCTGAGGATGCCTCTGTACCTGAGGCCCTATGCAGCAAACAGCAACCTAACTTATTGTGGAAACTAACTGAAAGCCTAACTTAGGAGTGCATGTATATGTTTTAAATAAATAGTTGAGCAACCATGCTTTAGTCAATTACATGTGGTCAAATGTGCAAACCTTGTTCAAATAGACAAACACTGAGCTGTAACCAGTAGAGCTGTCTCCATATCTCACTTCTGTTTTCTGTACCTCACTTCCGTTTTCTGTCCATACATGCTGTCTGCCCAACTTAATGCCCGGAATTCTATGAACATGCTCCGGTTCTGAGGGTTGCCTGATTCATGAATCACTCTTCACTCAAGTAAATTCTGCTAACTTTAGTCTGTCTGAGGTTTTTCTCTTAAGGCTTCAAATCTATTGATCTTTAACTACTTCTTGATCTTCCCTAATTTCTAAAATCATAAATTTGGTATATTACTCCCCAAATCATAAGTTTGTTTTGGAGTTAAACAAAATAGTCTATGTAATAGTCCACGCAGTGTGAACAGAGGCACATAGACCTGTGACACTTGAGGGCATTGGAGCAAATTTCACTCTCTGACTTGATAATGGGAAGAGTTGAAAATGAGTTCCAGGTGGACTTTTAGTAATGAAATTTGAAGAAACTTACCTCTAGGTAGTCTCTGTAATACCTTGTAAGTCTGGTTAGCCATTGTATTTTATTTCATCAATATTCCACATATGTGAAGTTATAGATACACACCAAGCTGAAGTCCCCAAATAATTTTGAGAAAAACTTCAAGATCAAGAACTGAGGAGGTGTGTCTCTCCCTGGAACTGACAAAATACAAGATGCAAAACAACAATGAATGTAAAGCAGTACTTTAATTCTCCCATTGTGGAGGATGGGAACAATTTTCTCTGAGAGCTTTTCTTAATCTAAGCTATATTGCACTTTTCATTCACATAAGCCCCTGGTCATGGCAATTTTGCTCTATTCCAAATTCATCGCCACCCTTTTCTATCAAATGATAAGAATGGTTCTGCATACATTGTGATAATTTATAATAGAAATATAGACATAAAATTGTAGGTTCTCTGCATGGAATCATTGGTCAAAGGCATAACATCTGGGTTGTGTCATTGGCCAAAAGTGCTAGTACCTTTCTAGAGAGGAAAGTCACTGTCAACACAATTTTAATTTTCAGATCATTTTCTTCTCTTCTAGATAATATTTGACTCCCTGTTATTTTCAGCATTTTGTTTGTAGTTTTACCTAAAACAGTAGTTTCTCCTTCTTTATGTATATATTAATGTCTGCAAACAAGTTTAAGAAACAGAAAAAAATGAATTAGGGATTCGTGTGACTATTTTTCCCTGTATGTATCTTACAGGAAATCACTAAATAAAACAGATTGTTTCCTCACCTCCTTTACCCATATGAGTACCGTCTTCCCAATCCATGTCCTGTGTTACTTTTCAAACCTCAAATTCATTTGAACCTGCTAAAAATAGCAGATCAAGAACTAAAGCTGATT
Source organism: Tarsius wallacei (assembly GCA_963574415.1). Classification (NCBI taxonomy): domain Eukaryota; kingdom Metazoa; phylum Chordata; class Mammalia; order Primates; family Tarsiidae; genus Tarsius; species Tarsius wallacei. Next base: position 11,082 of record CAUYQG010043209.1, on the reverse strand, counting down.
TTAATAGACACTAGAGGAAACAAAATATAAGTATGGAGATTCATTTCACTAGGTGCAGCATAGAAACACAAAATCATGTTTCTAAAATCGAAGTGAAACTAAAGTTTAAAGTGCTAGAAAAATCATGCTGCCATTTGTTAATAATAATTGAATACAAACTTCTTGAGAGCAACTCTGCATAATTTCCTTTTTCAATATAGTTTTGTATACAGTATTCCATACAATTCTGTGCTCAAATTTATTGTTTTGTTTTTAAGAATTGTGTGTATGTTCTGAAATACCTTCTGAATATCCACTAAAAAATTTAACCCATCTAGAGTGTGAAGTACACTGAATTATATACGCTTCTTTAAATCTGATACGCTTGTCATCATACAATACAATCTCTTTCTATCCGCATATTTAGTTAGTGTAGTATCTTGTTCCTCAAATAACGCTGTTACATTATATGTAGTCTCTTATAACTGGACACTACACTAGAATAACTTCAACTCATTCATTTTAGAGGTGAGAAAAACAGAAACAGATAAACTGACAAGATCGCACATAAGTGATTAAGAACTTGCACTCTTAAGTTAGATAAAAATAGATTACAAGCCAAACAATACAATTTTTAGTGGTTTTCGGCAAACCACTTATGTCTTTAAGATCGTTTTCAAACTTTAAAATGAGGATAAGCCGGGCTCGGTGACTCAGCCTGTAATCCCGCACTTTGGAAGGCTGAGGTGAGTGGATTGCCTGAGCCCACGGGTTCAAGACCCGCCTGGGCAACTTGGCAAGACCTCATATCTACAATAAATCAAAAAATCCGCCGGGCATGGTAGCGCATGCCTGTAATTCCGGATACTTGGAAGGCTGAGGCGGAAGGATCGCCAGAGCCCAGTAGGTCAAGGCTGCAGTGACCGGGAGTGGCCACTGCACTCCAGTCTGGGTGACAGAGTGAGACTCCAACTCAAAAAAAAGAAATGAGGATAAATGTATTAACCTTTACAATTATTGTGAGAAAAAATAAATAATTCCTATAAAGTACATAATTAATATTTTCAAAAACTAGTCATCATTTTATAACCCTATGACATTACTTGCCAGAATAATAGCTAGAGTTTCTGTCTCAGGACTACTTTAGAGAGCTGGGTCTCCTTCTTCTGTGCTTCTAGGTTATGAGGAAAATACGGAGGTGGCTGTGGAGCTCCTGGGCTCTTCAGTCACCACAGCTCACCCTCAAAGTTCCTGGGGGCACAGCTCTCCTCCTCTGCCTGACACAGAGCAAAGAGAAGCTCCACCTTTCTCCTTGGTTAACTGTGGCCCAACTTAGAAACAAAATGACTTAGGGTTGTATTTTGTGTGCTGGGGCTCCCATGGGCATGTTGACTTGACTCAGAGAACTCAGAAGAGTGACTCTTCCCCAGCAATCTACTTAAGGGTTATAAAACTTGTTTCAACCTGCCCCAAACACTGGCTTGGCTTCCTTATCTACATCTCACAATCTCTGCCAGTTAAGGTTTTAGTCAGATCAGACACATTTGCTACCCGAGGCAGAAGGGGTTCTGACTCAAAAAGGCAGAACTTACAGGTATGTCTTTCCTCAGACTGTAGAGTTATCTTTGACCTTCCTGAGGCCCTTCCCTTTATCTTTATGGTCTGATGGTGTCAAAGGTGTCACAATAGACTCTGGCAGAGATTGAGGTATGTTTGTCATCCTGAGCTTCCTCAAAAAATCCCTACGTGAGCTGAAAGGTGTGCTTAAGATCACATATTCTTGTAACAGGTGACATGATAAAGAGCCAGATATTGATGAAGAAGGACATGAGGGATTCAAGTTTCTATCATCTGGGCAGGAAGCAGGGTGGTTGTCTTGGGCTGAGAAGACAGGCAATAGAAGGGAAGAGATGGTAGTAGGTGAAAGAGAAACTGAAAGGGGCTCTAAATCAGTTGGCTATTTGTTAAACCACTTATCTTAGGTACAGTAAAATAATACCGACAGTCCAACTCTAATGTTAAAAAAAAGAAAATTACCACCTGATCCACAGGTTCCCAAGCTGCAACCAGGAAATAACAGTTCCCTCCTTCCAATAACCATGAGGTTAGGAGCCTACTTGGGTAAGCAACAGGTGCATGACCTATAGCAGAGCTAGAGGGTGGAGGCCCTGGGTGCCACCTCTAATTATCATGATGACGCTGCTCTCACTCACATTCAACATGTTTTAAAAGGACCTCCAGACCCCCACCAGTTGTGCCCTGCCATCCTTTACACACCCCAAAGTAGTTCCCTTTCCTCTCACCACACAGAGCAGAGACAATGCCGTGTCCCTTGCAGGTGTCCATCTAAGGCTCACTGGAGTTCTTATGGCCTCCCAAAGTGGCAGGTTATTTACTAGAAAGTTCCCTAAAGGAGGCTATGGAGGCCTGTGGCTTCAGCTTCCTCTGGTACTAATTGAACATAAGACTTAGTCATGTTATGTCTCAGTTTGTCCTCTGGATCACAAGGTATCACAGTAACACCCACATCCTGGGAAGGGGAGAGACTCCTCGCACAGGTGCATGCCGGTATCTCCTACTTACCCATCTCAGTTTGTAATTTCTCTGGAAAAAAGAACAAGAATAACATATTAAGAAATTTGCTCTAAGGGAATGGAAAGAGACTATTTTTTTTTAAAGTAAGTTCTACATATTTAGGAAGTTCAATTCTTAAAAAAATATAAATGTAGAAAAATAATCTCCTTTTTCCCAGATTACCATGTTTTTCCTCAGCCTAACAAAAATGCTCTTACTTCTATTTCCCCAAGATTCTGGGGTTTTTTCTGCTGATATTTACCATATAAATATTTAGCTATCAGTTACAAAAATACTACATATTTTTATAGACACATGGAAAGTATAAAATTATATAGACAGAGACAATTATCTATGGTTACAAACTGAGAAATTGCATATATATAATGTAGAGATTATGTATAATATATAATAAACTTTTAATATCAAAATATAACATTTGCTTTTTATCCATTTATATGAATTATTATATATTAATGTCCAAATATAAAAGGCATCTCAAAAGTCTTAGTGAAGTTACAAGTTATTTAAAGCCAATAAGGAAATATCTATGTATAGATAAATGTAACTTTTATCACTAAATAGTAAATGAGAATTTTTTACAACTACTAAAATTTTTTAAAATAACATTTTTTCAGCAGTGCTATAATTTATTAACAAAAACATGACACTCTACTGTTGTATTGGATGTTCTGTTGGTTTTTGTTGATATTTATAAATGAAACTATACTTAATATTATGTATGCAGTTAGACAAGAACCTTTAGTTATCTTCATATGAAAGATTTGTAAAAGTAATTGGCACAACACAGCAGTAAAAATGTTTTAAGTTGAAGGAATACAGTTTAATTTCTCTTACAATGCAATACATACTTGTGAATAAAAAGAATCAGTGTAGAAAGAGAAAAGGTAACTTCCAAAATAATTGGAGTACCATTAACAGCTATTCAAACTGTAGTGTATATGTTTTCAGTCATAAATACTTTATATCTTTTAATGCATTTTACTAATTGTTATATATTTCTATGTATAAAAAAATGAGGTACTGTAGTACAGTCTCTGGTATTTCTTCTGCCGATCTGTGTATGTTGGTCCTAGAGACAGAACACTAACCTGGAATGTAGACTACCAAGGCCTTCTCCTCAGTGAGAACAGGGTTGTGGATGATGCAGGACACAGTCTCGGCAGAGACATCCCTGAGCACTAGGGTGTCTTCCACATAGAATAGGCCGTCTTCATCTGGGATGTGATTCTCAGACACTGTCAGCAACTTCTGTCTGCGGTTGTCTTTCCAATACACCTGGAGCTCCGGGAACCAGTCTTCTGCAGTACACACAAACTGGAATCCACTTTCCCCAGGTCCCTCCATGTGAATGTTAGGGGCAGACTCCATACCTGTGGAGGGAAGCCGTAGCTCTGAGGCCTGAAGCCCACAGAGGCACAAATCATACGGACCAACCGCTGTCACCCAGAGACTGTACTCAAGGAGAGAGGGCAGAAGTTCAGGGATCTGAAGAGCAGAAAGAGGCCTAAATATTCCCATTCAAAATGGAGTTCAAGTGCACTTCGCTTGCTCTCCAGTCTAAATCTTTAAATTTTACCATACTACAAGTATTTTTGTTCAGATCCAGTCAGAGAAATAAGAGAAGAAGGAAGAGAAGAAGATATAATTCATTCATGAATTCTTCTATGCCATGAACTCTGCCTTTTTCATTTTACAATTATAAGGCACTTTGTTTGACATTTTGGATAACATTTGGATTTTAATTTAAACAGAATATTTACTATAAAGACAGAAATCACTTCCCTGGGGCCTATTCTTCCCATGCTGGTGATCTTGAGATGCAGTTAAAATGGGAAGTTCCAGGAGAAGTTCCTTATAGCTAAATATTCTGTTCAGAGTGGAAAGGCTTTTGAGAAAACCTAGCTTAGAACAATTTGTGTTATGATGAAATTCTTTCTCTATTCAACACTAAACTCCTAACCCCAAAGGGGACTGTATTTTCCATAGATGAAAATTCTGTCTTTATCACAGAATAAAGAGGGGAAAGAGACTCATTCCCTTCACATGCAGCCTTAGAATTATTGTGGCTTGTTTGCAAATGTTTCTGATAGTGAAATGCATCAATATCTGCTCTCCTTCCTCCCCACATCTAAGAAATACATGAATTCGTTCATCCATTTTGAGTCACCCTCACTTTAATAACAGTAATATTAGCAGCCATGGGTGTTACAGAAAAAGATATTAGGCAACAGCCTCCTAAGAGAGCGAAGAAGGAAGCAGCATCAGCGAGAGATGTTAACATCTCCAAAGAACTATTTCCTGGGTAAGGAAAACAGATTTGCCTGATTTTCTTTTTAGCACATGGAGTAGTTATTCTTGTCAGGGAATCATATGACTGTTTACTTTTCATATGTTTTCCCATAAGATGGACCCACTCTCCAGTTGCCCCCTTTCTCTCCATTACTCCCCACTTAGCTAATACAACACATTCTACAGAACCTTGACATTCACAGCGGGTATGTCCAAAAGCATCTCTGAGCCCCCAATTTGTTGAACACTGGTATATTATAATCTTCATAAAGCACAATATTCTTAACCCCTTTAGTCTCATCACTAGCTTTCTAACTGGAGGAATTTCACAAAGACACTAAGTTTTCACCTCTCAATTTCTGAATAGATAAGATTGGGCAGAGAACAACCAATTCCCTGAGATACCAATGCTGAGTAGTTAGCTGGTCTCACTCATGCCACAGTTGGCTTGCTCTGCATACCAGCATTAGGTGGCAGAAACTCATGCCTCAGAAAAATTGCTAATGAATGCATGTTGTGAATTTCAAAGAAATCTCAAAAATATTCAAAATTGTGCAAGTTAAATTTAGGGAACTATTTCAACAGTGAGCTTGTTTTGAAGACTCCAGAACATTTGCTTTCAGATAAATAAGTTTAGAGGACACAGCATTTGGAATTTTCTTGATGATTAAAGGAAATTATTTAACTGATACTAAGCTTACCACAAGTAAACCTACTTTTGCCTCTGAGGACTGATGTCTTTTCCCAGATATTTACCTGCTACTCTGAGCAGCAAGCTTGTTTCTTTATAATAGTTCCCATCCTGGAAATGGCACCAGTATTGCCCATTGTCAAAAGGCTAGATGTTGTGTATCTTCAGTGCCACACTTTCCTCTGCAATGCCATCCTCTATCCACTCTACTCGGTCTCTGCATTTCTCCATCTGCACTTTGGTCATTTCTGCTCCATCCCTGTATGCAAACTCTGGTGTGCTGGACTCCAAGCGGTACCACTTCACCTCCATGTGCCTGGCAGTCCTCTTGGGGAGCAACTGGCAGATTAGGAGGGCATCTTCCCCAACCTTGGCCAGGATAGGATGAGCAGTACTAATCACTCTAAAGTCATCTAAAAAATGAGTGGAAAGAATGAGGAAATGCCAACCAGAGAACCAATGTCCATGCTTTGGAGTTTTCAGCCTACCGAAATTGAGGCACCTAAAGGAAGAAGGGCCTTTATTGTCTGTGTTTTAGAGAAATCTAGCATGATGATTTGCATGTTGTTTGTTACTGAGGCAATTTTGTATACTTAAAAATAAAATCAAAATGCGAGTCAAAAATTTGAATGTGATTATTGAGTCTGTCTTTTAACCGCTATGTGATTTGGGGACAAATCTACTATTCTCCACAAGACTTTAAAGGTTGAAGTCTTAATTGCTTCATCTTTGATGTACTAAAACAACCACCATCACTGGGATTCTTTTATTCTCAAATAAGTTAAGATGTAAATTTATTTTCGTTGAAAACCTTATTTTATTATTGATGAACATTTTAATCATTTTCATGAAATTTTGGTAATAAATGTATTTATTAAATTTTTCAGGTTTATCTAGATTCCTCTTGTGTTACATAAGGAGCTGAACTCTTTGTTGCTTCTTAATTTTTCCTGGAGAAAGCAAGAGTTCGATTACTGGGGCAATGTACCAGGCAGTTCTCACAAGGATATTTTGTGATGAATTATGGACAGTGATTTGTCTAGAGAGTTTGTCTTCCAATCAGATTATAAGTCATGTCCAACTGCCTCCTAGTTATCTGCAAATTGAAGAGATACTTAACAATTGTGTATGATAATATGTTTAATAATTGCACATGTCACATATTGTAAATATTCTTCTTCCTAAATGATGCAAGGTTGTTTACCCTTTCTCTATGAAGATTCCATCCTCCCATAAAGGAACTGCACCTTGCTTATTTACTACTCGATATCGGACAGATGCTGCTCAAAGGTTGATACTTGTTGGCTCATATTCTTCCTTAACAGAGTCTAAATATGAAGCTGGAATTGAAGGCGTCTCTGATTGACTGTTAAGGTGTAGGTAATGGCAGTATGAGCAAGAGACAATGGCAGCCTCACCACACTGCACGACTTCTGAGGCACTGAGTCTGGAGCTTGTGCCTTCTGATGTGCTCCAAAGTTTTTGCCTACTTTCCCACACTACATTTTCTTTGGGGCTCTCTTATCTTACTCTAATGTTAAATTTTCATAATTCTCAAGATGCAACATTTTGACTGACACAATTCAGCCAGTGAGATTTCCAAGTCAATCTCTTAAAAGTCTCCTTCCAGTTTCTTATTTCCAAGTATTTTTATGTTGCTTAATTTATGGTAAGGTGCAGCTGCTTTTCTTGTCTCCAACGTGCTGTCTGTGTGAAAGTAGGAGAATGGATTAATGACTTCATATGTTCCAGGCATTGATTCAAGGGTTTTTCATTTCTAATTTAATCCTATTGCCTGTGCTAGACTCTGAGATGTAGGTACTGCTGCTATTCTTATCATAAAAGTGAAGAAACTAAGACATAAAGCACTGAAGATACTTTCCAAAGGTGACTCAGCTGGGGGCAGAATAGCCTTTATTGGAACATAAGGCCTTGGGCCCCCAGACCTACACTCTTACCTGTTGTTCTCTTGAGTACAGAACTCTGCATCTACACTGGTTCACTGGGACACTGGCACATACAGTAAAGAGGAAAAGGGAATCCTGCCTTTCTGTTTCATGGTCAGCAAGATGAAGAAGAAGGAGGTGGCTGCACCAGACAGACTATATCCTGGAAAATTCGCCATCCTCCCTAAAGCAAACACAAGGGAATATATGACCATGCTAAGTGAGACTATGACACACCCAGCACACTCCATAGTTTCCACTGGTGTGCAGTCTTAATGAGAAGTCCACATCATTAAACAAACAATGAAGTGATTTTGGCTCCATGTCTCTGCACTTATTGATAATATCAGACTGCTTATATTGTACTTTAAGCTATGTTTTAAGCCTAAGGGAAGCTTCCTGATTGAAATTAAAAGCACTCCTGAGCTAAAGAACAAGAATTTTTAAAAATACACTCCTTAAGTCCATCCATTGTGAGAATGCAGAAATTAGAACAGAATTCAAATATTTTGTCTTCTCTTCTGCCTACTACCCCACACCTACATAGCTCTTCTGTGAAAGGCAATTTTCCGTATGTGGAGGAAAGAGCAGGAAGGTTCTACGTGCCCACACTGCAGACAGAAAGCCAACATTCAAACAGCCTAGGATCACAGGGATGCCTTCAAAAATGAAGGACAGAGTGGGGGAAATGGGGCTACAGAAGAAGATAGCCAGGAAAATTATCTTAAATAATATCATCTTGAAAACATGTAGGAGTGGAAGAAACTGGCAAACTCAACAAGCTCACTGTACCAGACTAATGAAAATATTTCTACACAGTTAAAAAATGTAGAACTTTTTAGCAGGTAAAAGATACAATTCTAGTTTTTGTGTTGAAAAATGAAAAAGTGGGAGTGAAAGAAGTCTAAGACTTATTATATTTGATGTGTCAAGTATTTTTTATTAAAGAAAACTTCCTTCAGAAGTTAGAAGAACCAGCTCAGAAGCAATGCTGTGTCAATCACTCCTTCCCCTTTTCTAGAAACTAATGTAGTATGATTTTATGGATAGAGAGAAAAAATCAACAACCTGAAATAGAAGCTAAAAATCAAATGATTCAGGAAATTATTATTATGGAAATATTCGTTTTATGAAAGAAATGTACTTTCACTTAAGATAACTCTAAGAAAACTGAGGATCCCAGTTATACAAAACACCTAGTTCTAAAAGGGCACTACAGTATATATGTGAAAATGAGACTGAACTTACAAGACAGCATAGATCCCTTACCCCCGATATTTATCAGTCACCTTAAACTGAAGGATATTGCTAGACCCTCCTTGACTCCTCTTGTGAAAAGCAGAAACATCTTTTTTTCTACCAAGTAAGAGCAAAAAATGTCCATGCCAAGCTTGTGAACTAAAAAGAATCTACACTTTCTACAAACCAATTTATAGGCTTGTATTATTTTGGGTATTTTATGTCACAGTAGGTAGAAGAAAGGAACCTACAATTGAACTCTAAAAGATATTACCCACATCAGTGAGCTTTTGAAGAATGTAAAAATACATCCTAACATTCTCTGGTGCTCAGTGACAGATTTGTGAGAGAATATATAGGGGAGAAGAACTGCCTTGGACCAGGATGCTCAATGCAGAAAGAGGTAGTTTTGCCCTTAGAGGACATTTGGCCATGTATGGGGACATTTTTTGTTGTCTCCTCTGGAAGGAGGGGACACAAAATGGGTAGAAACCAAGCATGTTGCTAGACATCCCATAATGCACAGGACAGGCCCCCACAACAAAGAATCATCCAGCCCAGAATGTCAGTAGTGTCAAGAAAAAACCCTGCGTAGAGTTTGATGTTGGTGTTCTGAAAATCTTTGACACAATTTTTTTTTTTGTAAATAGATAACTGGAGTTAAATTTCAAACTTGAGGCCGGACTTGGTGGCTCAGCCTGTAATTCCAGCACTTTGGGAAGCTCAGGCAAGTGGTTCAAGATCAGCCTGGGCAATTTGGTGAGACCTCGTCTCAATAATGAATAAAAAAGTAAGTAAGCGGGCATGGTAGCATATGCCTGTAGTTCTGGCTATTTGAAAGGCTGAGGTGGAAGGGTCACTAGAGTCCAGTGGGTCAATGCTGGGGTGGCAGTGAGTATGCCACTGCACTCCAGCCTGGCAACTGAGTGAGACTCCAACTCAAAAAAAAAAAAAAGTCTAACTTCAAATGAAAACTTTTTTTAATTTTTTATTTTCAAGATGTGGGATATAATTCAGGGTTAGGTATACAAATATTCATTATGCAGGTACCCTTGTCGATGAGATGTACCCCCTCCTCCCCAGACAAATTCGAACTACTGCCAATCTCACCTCCCTGCACTCCCACCTGCCCCCCCACACACACACAGTTTCCCACTACTGCCAATTCTTTTCTCTCTTTTTAAATTAATTTATTTATTATAAAGATGTGGGGTACAATTCAGGGTTAGGTATAGAAACATTGATCATGCAGGTACCCTTGTTGATGAGGTATGCCCCTCCCGCCCCTAGCAGTCAACTGCCAGTCCCACACCCTCACCCCCACCTCCGACAGTTTTCCACTACTGCCAATCGCTTTCTTATAGCGTTATAGTTGTTCAAGGTCACCTTATGAGTGAGACAATATGGAACTCAGTTCTTTGTTTCTGTGATAGATCACTGATATGATCTACTCCAAATCCATCCAATTTGTTGCAAAGTCCATATATTTGTTCTTCTTTATGGCTGCATAATATACCATTGTGTATATGTACCACATTTTTTATCCAGTCCAGTTTCAATGGGCAACATGGTGGGTTCCATGTTTTTGCTATTGTGAACAGAGCTGCAACAAACATACATGTGCAGGTATCTTTTTCATAGGATAATTTGAGTTCCTCCAGATATATTCCCAATAGGGGAATTGCTGGGTCATATGGAAGGTCAATTTCTGGTTCTTTCAGAAATCTCCAGACTGTTTTCCAGAGAGGTTGTACAAGTTTGCATTCCCAACAGCAGTGTAGAAGCGTTCCTTTTTCTCCACATCCTCGCTAGCATCTGTTGTTGTTTGTTTTATTAATGATGGCCATTCTTAAGGGGTCAGGTGGTATCTTAATATGGTTTTGATTTGCATTTCTCTGATGATAAGTAAGGTTGAGCACTTTTTCATGTGTCTGTTGGCTGTCCATATATCTTTTTTTGAGAAGTGTCTATTAATGCCTTTTGCCCACTTTTTAAAGAGACTGTATTTTTTTCCCTTAGGTGTGTTTGAGTTTCTTTTAGATCCTAGCTGTTACTCCTTTGTCAGATGTACAGTTGACAAATATTTTTTCCCATTCTGTGGGCTGTCTCTCTGCTCTCTGGATGGTGTCTTTTGCTTTGCAGAAGCTCGTTAATTTGATGAGGTCCCACTTGTCTATCTTATTTCTTAAGGTATTAGACTTTAGCATTCTGAATAGGAATTGGTTGCCAGTTCCAATTTCCAGAAGGGTGTCTCCTGTGTTGAACTAGCAAACAGTCAAAAAATCTTTAAAAATTAAAAAATAATTGAAAATTAAAAAACAAAACAAAGCCAAAAAACCC
>CAUYQG010043207.1:0-20258 GCA_963574415.1 Tarsius wallacei | reverse complement strand
CAGCCACTGCACTCCAGTCTGGGTGACAGAGTGAGACTCCGACTCAAAAAAGAAAAAAAAATTAATCATCATAAGTAATATATGCTTATTTAAAAATTTTAGACCATGGAGATTTTTAAACAGGTTTTGTTTTAGAAATGAGATCACGCCATGCTCCCTGAGCTGTACCTCCCTTTCTTCTTTTGGGAATATACCTTAGAAACAGCCCTCCTGGTCAGCATAGTCACATCACCCAATTTGTACCAGCCACAGAATATTCCAGAGCAGGGTGCACGTGAGCCTGGGGGCAGGTTTAGAACCAGGACAAGGGGACAGGGCACACCCAGCCCACACAGACAGCCCTTTAAGGTAGGGACCCAGGAGAAGGTGGCATCAGGCGTATGTGGAGTGTGTGGTCCTGGGCAGTGTAAGGGAGTCAAGAATCTGGTTTTAAGGCAGGAAATAGCATGAGAAGCCATGGAATTAGGAATAGAACAGAGAGGAAAAGGACCCATGTGTGGAAGCAAATTAACACTGAATACAATTTTTCAACATTTACCATATGCCAGGCACTAGGCTGGCAACTATATTTATATATATTACATATATATTTTTTAACATCGCCGATAAAAACCTTGTGAGACAGGTATTATTGTCTCCATTATACCCACGAAGAAGCCAAGGATTAGAGCATTTAGGCAAACCAGCGGAGGTAACAAGGTGAGCTGGTGACTGGGCAGTCCGATGACTTGGACAGCGGGGTTTCCTGAATCCCTGCAGCTCAAGGACAAGAACACACAAAGTGAGAGGGGCTGGGATGACTCTTTCATACAGTCCTGGTGTGATCACAGAACTCAGGGTAAGTCATTTGTGCAAGATGACTGATAATTTGGGGAGCATAGGAAGTGGGGGAGGAACCAGTGACAAGGCGGGGAAAATGCCTCAATGTTCTGCTCTTCTTTACCTGAATTTAGAGGTCATTTTCTAATCTTTCATTCTAAAGCCAACTAGAGAATGTCACAAAGCCATGTGCCTTGATATTCCTTTTCATTGTTATTTTATTTTGTAGGGAGGCAGGGTCTCCATACGTTGCCCAGGCTGGTCTCTAACTCCTGGACTCAAGCAATTCTCCCACCTCAGCCTCCTAAAGTGCTGGGATTATAGATGCTAGCCACTATGCCCTGCCTTGACATCCTTTTAAACTCACATTCTTCTGGTATTTTCTCTACACCTCCTGACCAGCTTTCTCATACTTCCTCAAAACATCTCTCACAGAAACAAAGAGCTGAGTATCCCATGTTCTCACTCATAAGTGGACCTTGAACAACTACCGTATTACTGTAGGAAAGGGATTGAAAGTGGTGGGAACTGTGGTGAGGGGGTTGGGGGGTGGGGAGCTGTGATTGACAGTAGTCGACATCTGCCTGGGGAAAGGGGGGGCACACCTCATCACTAAGGGTACCTGCACAAGGAACATTTGTATTCCTAACCCTGAATTGTACCCCACAATTTCAAAATAAAAATTAAAAGAGAAAAAAACACAACAATTTTAAACCCATTATTATTTACCAAAGATCATTAACGTCACGTGAACTTGAAAAAAAACATCTCCACCGGCCTTCCTGCTGACTCTACCTTTGAAGCAGGGTGTTTCCTTCTTCAGTTTCCTCCAGGCCAATCCCCAGCCTCACGGGCTCCACCACCCACATTCAGCCTCTCCTTCAAACGTGAACTCCTGGAGAGAGAAACAGAGACTTCCTGTGTTTGCGCACACAGTGCCTGGCAGTTGCCCTGCCTGGCACAGCAACGGGCATGAGAACAAGAGCTCACACATGTTTACTGCGTGGAGGGTAAGACATTTGGCCAGATGCAAGGGAGATGGGAAGACAGGTGTATGAGACTCACTTTCTGGGTTTCTGTGGGACCTGAATGGGGAAGGCAAAATAATGTAAGTGGACATGATGCTAACACGATCCACCAGAGAAGTAGCCCGAAGGTGTGCAGCTCATTTTACAAAGGGACAGAGGACATGAATTTACTCTTTTAAAAAATGTTTTACTCACTCTTCGCTATCAACTAGTTCAGGTATAAAGTAAGAATCCAAGAGTGTGTATGTCCTCTGTAAACACACACATACATGTCTACCATATATAAAAATAGGTATCCTATATATGCATAGCTATACAAATATATATCATGTCCTTTATACGCGTCTAAAAAGCTTGATCATCTGTGCCCAAAAGATCCAGCTATCGTTGGTATATACAGTTATAGGCATTGACATATCATGGTTTTATTTTATGAAACATTTCATCATAAATTAGTTCCTTCCATGTGGAGGGAAGATTTGCAGAACAAAAAGTTCTCACAATAGAGATGTTAGTGAGTCACCCCCATTTTGGTGACTCATGCCACCTTGGTTTTAGAACCTTTTGGTAATATGATAATAGCAATGCTTCATTTGTATGTGCCACTCCAAACCTCTACAGATCACACAGGCGATGTGCAGCAGCCCAGAGAGGCCGCGGAATTACAATTCCAGCGTTCCTGCTTCTGAAGTGTGTGCATTTGGGCAAACTCTAAGCTTTAATCTCTCCATGTATAAAGTATCTGCCTTAGACAGCTATTTTGGGGATTGAAAGAGGTAAGCAACCAAAGACGCTCACTCATATTCTGTTCTCAGAAATGTTAGATGTATTTTTATCCTCCCGTTTCTCCTCCCAATGGCAATAAAAGTGTCAGGCAATAGGCAAAATAGACGTTCACATCCAGTTAAGTTAAAGCATGCGTTTATATATTTCAGTCTATTTTTATAGATTGGCGACATGAGCCAAGATGAGTTGCCCGTCTAGAGCGGAGGTGTCAAAGGCTAGATGTGACCACGTGTTTTTTGCCGAGGGTGTTGTGTTCCATCCACTCTGACATCCAGCCTTCCCTGAGAGGAGAGACGGAGAAGGATGGAAGCAGAGCATGAAATGGCATATTTTGAGCACTGACTTCTCGCAGTACCTTCCTAGGTTGGATCGTACCGAGTAGGCGAAGAAAAGTGAGGCATGGGGAAGTTGAGGAAACTTGCCCGAGGTGATAGCAAAGCCAGAAACCACAAGTAGGCAAAGTTGGAAAACTGGTATTTTATATTCCAGGGGTCTCTGCTTTCCGGTGATAGTTGTGACTCATTTGACTTCCTGTGGTTTGTATGCTGTAGCTGTTTGTGACAATAAAGGGGTGATATATCGAAGGCTTGGTCTGTGTCAGCTTCCAAATAGCGCAATTCAGTCAATACTGATCAAGTCCAAACTGCAAATGCTATGTTTAAATGCTTCTTCCAAGCCAGGCATGGTGGCTCACGCCTGTAAACCCAGCACTATGATAGGTGGAGGCAGGAGGATTGCCTGAGACCAGGGGTTCAAGACCAGCCCGGGCACCTTGGGGAAACCTCATCTCTATAATAAATCAAAAAGTTAGCTGGACGTGGTGGCAGGAGCCTGTGGCTGCAGGTACTTGGAAGACTGAGGTGGAAGGATCATCTGAACCCTGTGAGTCGAGGCTGCAGCGGCCGTGAGTGTGCCATGCACTCCAGCCTGGGTGACAGTGAGACTCTGACTCAAAAAAAGAAAGAAAGAAAGACTTTTTTCATCCTACTAAATGCTTCCCTCACCCTTCTTGCTGATTAGTGAAAATCTACTACAAAACATTGTCTTTAAAAAAAAATGTCTTTTGGATTAATGATTCTTTGTGGAAAAAAAAGAGTGTTTTGTTTTTTTCTATCCATATCAGTATCAGTATCAATTTTTTCCCTATATCAGTAATTTGTGTCATAAAGTGAATTAACTGGCCAGATCCTTGCCTCTACATTTCTGTAACGAGGAGGAAGAATGACACAGAACAGAGAAAAATGCAGAGAAAGGCTGTGGATACATTGCGCAGGTCGATCTCACAGGACACTCTGACTTGATTCTCTGCTCCTCTCGGCCTGTCATGTTCTCTTCTGGAAAGGCTGTGATGTGTGTACGCATTAGAACAGTATGCCCTTATTAAAATCGTATTTTTGAGAAAAATCTCACAAAATGAGAAAACATTCCTAATATATTTTAACTAATAAAGATAGGGCTGGGTGTGGTGGCACATGCTTGTAATCCCAGCTACTCAGGAGGCTAAGACGAAAGGATGGCTTGAGGCCAAGAGTTTGATATCAACCTGGGCTATATAGCAAGATCTCTGTCTCTAAAAATAGTAACAGTGAAAGGAACAAAAAAATAGGACTTTCCACATGGTCCTAATTTCTTAACATTTGTGTGCATGTGAGAGAGAGAGAGAGAGAGAGAGAGAGAGAGAGAGAGAGAGAGAGAGACTGAGTCAGAACAAAAGCTGAATCAGAAACAAGAGCTGAGTCAGAAAGAAGATGACACATGGAGCTGTTACTGCTGTTTGTGATGTCTCCTTCTACTTACCGAAGAAATAAAAGCAAAAGACCTTCAACTTATACTGAAGAGTAAAAATAAAAGGGCTCTGAGATCATCTTACTAAGTATTGCCGTATCCTACGGTTAAACCCAACATTTCTTGCTGTGGCTTCCGGAAATGTTTGATTCTTATGCAACTACGTGTCTCACCTTCATCATTTTTTACATATATGGAATTATACTCTTCTGCATCAGTTTACTTTCTGCTTCATGTACTTTAAACAACTTTTCATGCCAGCATTTATTAGATTTCACAGAAATGTATGTAGTGATTTCTATGTGCCAGGCCCTCGCTGACCTTGCAAATAGTGTCTCATTCAATTCTTAGAACAATTTATAAATGGGTATGGTTCTTGTGTCCATTTTATAGACAAGCTGAGTGAGGCATACATCAATCGTGAAACTTGCTATAGACAATCCCAGCTAGGACTGGTGGGGCCAAGTTTCAAACCCAGATATGATTCCAGAGTTGGCACTGACCCTCTGGAGTCTACCCACTCAGTTGAGTTGCTGGTTGGCCTGCATAATATTATAAATCTTGTCGGGTATGTAGATATCTTCCTTCTTAACAGCTGAGTGATATTCCCTTGTGTGAACGACCACAATCTATCAATCTAATTTCCGTTTTATATGTGCTTAGTTTGCTTTCTATGTTTTATGATTACAAAAATTCTTACAAAAAACATTATTTGGGCAACCCCCTTGGGTCCCTCCCACTGTGGGAGCCTTTCTGTCTCTTTCTGTCTTCTCAATAAATCCTGCTTTTTTTTTTTTTAAAGACATGATTCCATTTGTCAGCTAGTTCTCTGTAAATGTGCAATATAGCCCGAGGACAAATGCTTAGCAGTGAAGTTGTGAAATAAAATAAAAAATTGCTTAAATATTTGGTAAAAAACGCCAAATTATTTCATAAAAGTTTGCCTCAATTTTTCTCTTATTAGCAGCCTATGAGACTGCCTATTTTCCTCACACTCAAAGGTTTTTGTTTGCCAGTGTATCCGTAGGGGAGGAAGCTGAGAATGATTTCTATTTGCATTTTTAAAATGAATAGTGAAGTTAGGCACACTTTTCTATGTTTATTGAACAATCATATATTTTATTAGAAGAGCTGCCTTTTATCCTTTCCTATCCTTTATCTCTAGCAAGCTTTTTAAATTGATTACCAAGTGTTTTTTGTTTTTTAAGGATATTGTCTGTCACATGTAGTGCATATATCATTTCCCTTGTTGGAGGAAGTCTGTCTCAGCCAAGTGAACATTAGAAGGCAGTATTTTCAGAAATGGCAGCTCAAAAGGATCTCTCTCTCTCTCTCTCTCTGTCTCTGTCTCTCTCTCTCTCTCTCTCTGTCTCTGTCTCTCTCTCTCTCTCCCTTTCTCTCTTGATGGGTCCCACTCTGTTGCCCAGGTTGAAATGCAGCAGCATGTCCATAGCACACTGCAGACTCGAACTCCTGAGTTCAAGTGATCTTTCTACCTCCGCCTCCCGAGTAGATGGGATTATAGGCATGTGCCACCCTACTCAAGTGGCCATTTCTAAAGATGTCTATCAGAGACAAGCAAGGTAATAATAAAACCTAGTTAAGACAATTTTGTGAGCCAATAAAACAACCCGGCCCAAGTACATGACTTTTTGATGATCAGACATGATTAGAATTAGAATACATAGTGAAATGGAGACATTCCTTTTCCTTCTAAGAAACCCACTCAATTAACATTTTGCAACTCTTTCTCAGTAATGCTTGCATCTTTCTACTCTTATTGAGAAACTGGCTTAAACCATAAAGTTCATGCTTGTATGGATTATCTTGAGAACAAAGATCATGTTTTCTGTTTTTCTTTTCTATACCCACACGCATCGCATTTGGCAATTTTTACTACACTAACTTGTTTGATCCTGTGCCAAATGCATATTCCTTTTCATCTTTAACTGTCAATACATGAATTTCAAATGCAATTTATTTTTAAATTTAGTATGGACAAAATTAGTTTGATAGTTCGAATTATATAAGGCTTTATGAGAAAACATTAAAGTTAAGATGATTTTTATTGCATGAAATTCAGAATCACTTTACTGTCAAAAATTGGGGTTGCAATGCTTCTTTAACTTATGTCTTCCAATCACTTTGCATACCTAGAAAACACTTCAAATTGATGAGGTACTATCTTCATCAGAATGTTTGATGTTAAAATTTAGTTATCGCTCTGATTTCTCTACCTTGTGTGTTTTGAATCTGAAATTTAAAATAAATCCCAAGTTTACTTAGTATGACAAAAAGGGAATTAAAGATATACAAAATGACCCCCTTTTTACACGAAGGTCAGATAGGGTAATAATCATAAATTTCAACTGCTTCAGTAACACATCTCAAAAATGAGTGTTAGAATATTTTAAAGAAAGATCTATTCTTCCTTAATAAAGTTGGGCTGGAAGAACAGATTTTTTTTTCCAAGAGTGGTTTTGTTCCTTTAGCATGTTTATGTAAATCCAGGAAAAACTACAACTTCCTAAAATCTCATAAACTTGGGATATTGACAGATTTATCTTTTTATCACTGGTAATTATATAGATTTCTTTTGCATGTACTGTATCACTTGCCACTCTTTCATCATCTCAAATAATGGAGCCTTTTTTATGTCTTGTATTGTCTTCACATATTTCCTCTTGACGTGAAAGAGTATTCCGTGGTCAAATTATTATAACCTGTGCAGGGCCATATCGGCATTTACGTTGATAGCTTATTTAATTTTACTCTTATCACATGGGAACTGAAGTAATTTGAGATGTGATATCATATTCTGGATACTAATAGAAACTCTTTTTTGCACTAATAAAAAGTTCTTTTTATACTAAAACCTTGCTTGTTATTCCGATTGCCCTCTGGAAACAGCTTTTGGACTGCCTTAGGGTAAGTCATGTTGCACTGGGGATTTTCTGCCTCTCTGATAATTAATCTCCCTTGAAGGCAGACCAAGACGGAGTCTCACAATACCAAATTTCAACACTGTAGTCGATTGTGGAGTCTAAATTTTTATTTAACAGAATGGTTGATGTGATTGATAATAATCTTTTAAAACTAAGGTACAAATTTTAGGCTCTCATGAAACTGTGATCACATTCAAAGCCAACTGAATGTGATCCCAACATTAAAATGAGCAACTCTTTCCGTGTTTTCCTGAAAGCAGTCTGAAACAAGAAGATAAAGATGGAATGAAGGCTTGTCTCAGTAGAAAAAAGTTGTTTAGAAAATGAAGCAAAATTCACCATGAGACATAGAAACAAATCTTTACTGCTAGTGAACCTAGTGAGCTAAATAGTGCTCGAAGAGATGCAAGGAAAACATTAACCCAAAGGATTCCTAGACGAGAGGAATTGAGTCTCGTATAATACATTTCAACTGCACTTTGAGCACAAAATATTGACACCTAATATTTAGTGAGTATTGAGCATATATCGGGCAAAAAAAACCCTATATCACTGAATTCTCACATGGACTCTCAGAGGTAGACGCTATTATTCTTCTTGTTTTACAGATAAGATGAATGACATGCAAAGACGTTACGCAAATTTCCAAATTTTGTGATTATTAAGTGGTATGCAGGTAGAGTTTGAACCTGTTATCTCACACTCCAAACTCAAATATCTTCACCACCATATAGGCTCAACTGACTCATATCTATATTTTAATAGTAGCGTTTGCTTGTTATAAATATAAGTTATTACAAGACAAATTAAGTAAGTGCGGGCCAGAAAGTTTAAGGCAATTATCCCAAGTCATTCGGTCAGTTAGTAGGAAAGCCAAGAATGTTGGTCTTCCTGTCCAGTGTGCTCCTCGAGACCAAGCTGCCTCCCACTCACATGTTAAGAAAGCCAGAAAGTCAACGTAGAAAGAGAATCTGTAGCAAAATGACCACAGAATCAGTAAACGTGACCCAAGTCATTTAATCATTTCCATGTCTGTGGCCTGTCTAGGTGGCCCCCCACCTCCGTTGGCATTTCCTGTTCATCAGGGCCTTTTAAGGCACCTCAAGAAATTGATCTGACTGAATTTTTTAGGCACATATAATTCTGCCACTGTCCTGAGTTATGACCTTGGTGACGACACAGTTTTAGCTCATTTGTGAATGATGTTATTAGAAGCATGCTATTGTTTGGGTCATAGATTAAGAAGGAAGGAGCTACTCATCTGATATCTTTTATTAATTTTAAATTAACCTAGATATTAAACTGAGTTACTGTTATTAGGAAGAAAAATTGGTTTGGTAATTATCTGAATCATCACTAGCCTGCATTTTATTCTTAGGGCATGTCTTGAGTTGCTTATATAACCTTCAAAAAGTCAATAAATCTCTCCCAGTCTTGAGATTAAAATTATGAAGCTTAATTTCATCCTGCTTTCTGCCACTTAGCACTGCCCAACAATTCTCCTATGTGTAATGTGTTCTGCTTATAAGATTACACAGAATAAGCAGATAAAACCAAAGAAACACAGTTGTGCACATGTTTAGCGGGACTTCCCCCGTCTCCCTCCTGAATTCTAGGCCTCGGATACCGTGCTTTTAAGACTCACTGAGGCCGGGCGCGGTGGCTCAAGCCTGTAATCCCTGCACTTTGGGAGGTGGAGGCGAGAGGATTGCCTGAGCTCAGGGGTTCGTAGACCAGCCTGAGAAATATGGTGAGACCTCGTCTCTACAATAATTCAAAAAAATTAGCTGCGTATGGTGGCACATGCCTGTGGTCCCAGCTACCTGAGCCCAGTAGGGTGAGGCTGCGGTGGCCGTGAGTGTGCCATTGCACTCCAGCCTAGGCGACAGAGTGAGACTCCGACTCAAAAATGAAAAGAAAAAGAAATAAAGAAAAAAAAAAAAAAAGACTCACTGAGGCAGGATTGCAAGGGCTGGGACTGAGACCTTGAAAAGAGTCACTTTTTCTACACTGCAGGTAATCAAGCAGTATAATCTTTCTAGAGGAACAAACAATTCTCTATACGCAGTGCCCAGAAAATGTGCCCATTGTCCATCAATTTCACTTCTAGTCAGTTACTTTATTTAAAGATTTATTCACAATTATAAAATAATTCACATTACAGCATCATTTAAAATGGCAAAACAACAGCAAAAGCCCAGCAATAAGGGATTTGATTAATAAAATGATACTTCCATAGTGTGCAGTATTGTACAACTTTTCTTAACATAAAATAGCTATTGGCGCATGGAAGTGTTAAGAAACTGTGTATACAATGGGATCTCTATTTTTAAAAAAGGAAAAAAGTTATATGAATCGTCTAAAATCTAACAAAAGATTATATATCTCAGGAGTGAAATTACGGGTAGACTTTATTTTCTTCTTTGTGAATTTCCATATTCTTCTAGCTTTCCTAAATGAATTTGATACATTTCCTGGACTTACCTGTTTATAAATACTGACTTTGGGTTACTATTAAATTTGGTGTATTACTTCCCCAATGCTCACCTTGGTCAGGTACTGCTTCTATTGTATCTATCCTAAGCAATGATGAGCCACCCATCTCTTTCCTGGTGTCAGTTTAGACTATTTCATTCTGCTTTTGTTTGCCTTGGCTTCATCAACGTTCTGCTGGTAATGACAAGGGGAAGGCCTGATAGAAATCTTTTTTTTTTTTTTTTTTTGGTTTCAGTAATCCTTGAGCTTCTTACTCATCACTGTGAGCTGAGTGATTAATTTATTCAAAGCAAAACTTTGAAGTAACTGACAATGGGAGGAATCTTAAAATAAAATTAATTGTACTAACACTACTTATGTTAGGGTAAATAATGCCCTGGGGAGGACCAGGCTTGTTAGGTGGACATTTACATAAACATTGTCAAAAGGAGTGGTGTGTATAATCATAAGACTTTCTCCAAAGTCTCTTTCTTACATAATAAATGCACTCCCCAGAGTAAGGGGGCATAAAGAAAAAAAATCCACGACCTCGCAACTGAAAAGAGAAGGGGAAAAAAAGCTTCTTCTTTTTAAAAAAAAATTTTTTTTATTTTAAAGACGTGGGTTACAATTCAGGGTTAGGTAGACAAATGTTCATTATGCATGTACCCTTGTTGATGAGGTGTGTCCCCACTCCCCTGGCAGATTCCCACTACTGCCAATCCTTTTCATACAGTATTACAATAATTGTTCAAGTTCCACTTATAAGAGAGAACATGTGGTACTCAGTTCTTTGTTTCTGTGATAGGTCACTCAGTATTATAGATTCTAAGTCCATCCAGGTTGCTATGAAGTTCATAATTCTGTCCTTCTTTATGGCTGTGTAATACTCCATCTTGTATATGTACCACATTGATTAAAAACTTCTTATGAGACGAATATTCACTCTTTAATTTTCTGATTGGTAAGTTTAAAATTCACATATAGTGCTAAACATTTAACATATTGAAGAAGGGACTGGTAGAGCTTATTGGAGCAACGTTATCTGAGTAGCTTCGGTTTTGTGTGGGTTCAGTTTCATGCAATTAGGTTTCACTTCCTGTCAGAGAGATTATTTTTCTAACCCAGATGAAGAAATCATGTCAGTTTATACATAGGAATTTGCTCAAGCTAGTGTAATGTAATTAATATATCAGGCCTTATCTCACTCGGAGTTTAATGCACAACTTCATGTTGTCCAAGAATGCCACTGCTAGATGCAAATATAAGTATCCTGTGTTGGCACCAGACTTTTTATGTACACTTGTCCATATTCAACAACACGCAGCTAAATTGCTGGACTGAAGAGCCCGCATGATTGAATTTCACAAGAAAATCAGGCTGGAAATGCAAATACAGATCTTATGGATTTATTTATGGGACACCTGCCTGCATTGTAGCACCCTGAAATGGTATTATTGAATGACTCTTTTCATAAATTTTGAATATGCTCAATTCTGTAACACAGTATCTATCATAAGTCCAATGGTAATTTAAGCTCATTTATTTCCGGATAGTTCTCAAATGCTTCAGGTTTGTTCAAACCCAAAAGAACCGCATCTAACATCTCCCTACTTCCACCCATTTGAAACTGTTCCTGCCTTAAAGTGTAACTGAACTCTGGTACAGATATGTGCAGAGTTAGCAATCAAGTCAGATAGTGTTGTTTCATCTACACTTTTTATTTTCTAAAAGTGGCAGAAGTAATTTTATGAACTGTTATTGCTCTTTCTCCTCCTCTTCCTCCTTCTTCTTTTAAATTGCTGGAAAGATGTACTCCCTAGTGGTAGGCAAAGCAAAACCCGGAAAGATCTGGAAATTTTAGTCTATTCTAAACTTAGATTCCATGAGACTTTGAGTGGGTCTAAATGAGGTAAAACCTGTTCTCTCATTCTTCCAGTCAGCTTGTTTTAGATCATCTGGACTTGATTTTCATAGAGAAGAACCTGGAGATCAAAATTCAGCTGCACAACTTATTGCCAAACCAATACTTCACAGGAATGTGCATATGCATGAGGGATGTGTGTGTGTATGTGTGTGTGTGTGCACGCGCGTGCATGTGTGTGATTGTGTATGTGTCTTTAAGTAAAAAACAAGCTATCCATTAAAACTAGTGATTATTCAAAAGTTTTAAGGCTTCGATCCCCCTCCCTGGTGCTGACTGTGGGTTTGCACTGGAAGGAACAGTGGAAAACTATTAGGAAATGGGTCTCAACGTTCCAAAACTTTTTTTGGAATTATTTTTCTAGGGCAGCAATCTATGTAGACAGTTATTCCTCTCTGTAATTTCTCGGTCAAAGAACCAATATCTTCATTGGCCTAAGATACATTTGAAAAGAGGATGGCCAAATTCATATTTTTTCACAGGTGTTTTCATAGGACAATGTGTACAGTAGTTATTTTAACACATTTTAGTGCAACGAATGTTTGGATGAATGAATGAGTGAACAATCCTCTCTACAAAGATATTTGGAATTTTCTGTGATTAAAACTATTTTATATTCTCTTACAATTATGCGTTCTTATTTTAAAATAATTGTTTTATCACTAATTGCTATAATCAATTTTTTTTTCTTTTTACTTTTGTCATAAAATAATCTTTGTTTGGTCCTTGGGCATCCTCTAATCATATTATCTACCCAAAACGTTAATACGTACTGATATTTGTGTTAACCGGATTCCAAAATGGCCCCCAGTGATCCACATTTCTTGGTATTCATACCCTTATCCAGTCCCCTCTGGATTGTATTCAGTGAGTCATGGCTGGCCCTGTGTGATCAAAAGAGTACAGAAATGATAGTGTATGACTCTCAAGGGTGTAAAATGTATTGGATCTAATACCCTGGTATCTTGGATTGCTCACTAAAGCAGATCCTTGGAGAGGAAACAGGCACCTGGTCAATTTTCCAGACCTGTGAGGGAATCATCTTTCTCACTCAAAGCCTTCAGATGACAGTCTCCCTGATCGAAATCTGACTGCAACTACAAGAGTGCCCTAAGTGAGAACTAACCAACAGTACCCTGTTGAATTCCTGACCTAGAACTTGTGAGCATATTAAATCATTATTTTATGCCATCAAGTTCTGGGGGTAATTTGTTACACAGCCACAGCCATTGTCACTAGAATAATATTTAAATGAGTCATATTTATATACAAATGCATAGCTTAATAAATTATAGATTCTAAGTATATAGATTAATTCTCATCTTTAAAAGTATCGAAAATCAATAGTTCAATAGTGATAAGATCAAGCATATGGTTAATTGCCAACAATCTTCTATCAAATTTCTCGTCTTAGAAAGGTTTCTATGTTGAGTGGATTTGGTTCTGGACCATTTAAGTTCCTTGTTGGCTTTGCTACTATTTAACACTGAAAGGCTGAAAAGCAGTCAGTTCCCGGCCCAGCTTTTCTAGACTTTAACTGTTTGGGTGTATTTACTTCTTAGCACTCTCTGAAGACATGCTCCTTTTATAATCAATATCTGCCGGTTCCCCTTGGGTTTGGTGAAATGGAGCTAATGAGTGAATAAATAAAGGGATTAATGAAGAATAAGTGAGAAATATATGAGCCAATAAACAGATTTTGTTGCCTAATGCGTGTCAGGTACGGAGTTAAATGTTTTCACATGTTTTGCTGTTTCCACTCCCAAGACCCCATTGCATGTATGCAGTGTTTTTTCACAGTACTTCACAGGCATTTGATCTCCCCAATTAGCTTGTGTATTCAGGGGAAAAAAGGGGGTCTCACAGACAAAGGGGGTTTGTTAGCATTTAGCATCTTCCTGACATGATTTGCTTGTTAAGGATGTAATCAGCTTTCGGTTTGTGTTAAAAAAAAAAAAAAAAAGTCTGAGAACTATCCATTAACCGAGAGTTTCAACTTCCCTGGGAGACATAAGGCCCCTGCTCTCAAAGAGCTGCATTCTTGTGAGGAAAATGACAATAAACAAAGGAGAAGAAAATCACCAAAGACCAATAAGCTCTGTGTGGAGACACGAAATAGGATGATAGGCCAGAATCACTGGATGTCCGTTTAAGGGAACAGATAACTTGGGCTCTGAAAGAAGGCATGAAGACGAAAGAAAGAGTGTCACAGGCAGGAGGGGCAGAGTGAGGGCCACGAAGGGTGAGAGCTTGGGTGCTTGGGACAAAATGAAGGCCAGTGGCAGGAGAAGCATGGTGCAAGATGAGGTCAGACAGGTGGACTAGGCCTACCCGGGAGGCCTTTGTGTGGCAGAATGAGAAATCAGAACCCTTTTTCTAAAAGCAGTAAGAAGCCCATGGGGATTTTAAAGCAGTGATTTGACATATTTTAAATGATCCTTCTGGCTGCTTTGTGGTAAATGGGGGTATTATATGGCGGCAAAAAAATAAAGCAGGGAGTTGTTAGGAGACTAGTATGG
The DNA here is from genome assembly GCA_963574415.1 of Tarsius wallacei. Classification (NCBI taxonomy): domain Eukaryota; kingdom Metazoa; phylum Chordata; class Mammalia; order Primates; family Tarsiidae; genus Tarsius; species Tarsius wallacei. Next base: position 5,977 of record CAUYQG010043207.1, on the reverse strand, counting down.
TAGTAGGGGGAGGGTGATGGTGGCTTGACTGCAGACGTAGTAACAGAGGACGAGAGAGACTGATCTATGCAAGGTACGCTTTGGAGGAAGAGCCAGCGGGGCCTTGATGGATTGCATGTGGGAAGTTTGCCTGCCAAACCTCAGCTCTGGCACTGTCACCTTTCTGGCCTGCACAGCACTGTTCGTGTGCTCGTTTTAGTCTTTACGGCTCTTTCTTTCTTATTTTGTAAAACAATAAAAATTGGAAACATGAAAATGTGGGTATTAGTGATAAAAACCACGGGTCTCATAAAAGTGATCTCTCAGGACGAAGATGGATATTATTAGGCATGCTGAAAAAACAAGTTTGGGCTTCCATTGGCTTCTCAGTTAAATCGATCTAAAGCAGTCAACAGCATATTCAATGTTAAGGAACAAAAGAAAATTAAACATCATGTAAATGTGTGAAAGTATTGTTTCTTAGCAAAAGGTACACTTGGATTTAAAAAAATTTTTTAAATCTCTGCCTGGGAAATCTATCATGTTTAAGTCTATAGTTCAATGTTTGCACATTCTTGATACTATTCGTGTTTTCTCTTTTCTTTTTCTCTTTTGAGACATGGTCTTGCTCTATCATCGAGGCTGGAGTGCGGTGGCACGATTGCACCTCACTGCAGCCTTGAACTCATGAACTCAAGCGATCCTCCTGCCTCACCCTCTGAGGAGTTGGGACTACAGGTGGGCACCACCATGCCTGGGGACTCTTTTAAAATTGTTGTAAAGATGGGGTCTCATGTTGCCCAGGCTGGTCTTGAACCCCTGGGGTCAAGCGTTCCCCCCCCTGCCAAGTGCTGGGATTACAGGTGTGAGTCACGGCACTCAGCCAACACTATTCATATTTTCATGCTTTCAAATGCATATCGTCCTTTAGTAGATTTTGCCTGCTACTGATGTAAAGGACTTTATATATCTGAATATAACCCATGATATATTTATTCATGTATGAAAATATATATGTTGGGTTATTGCTATGTCCTTGGCAGTTTTCTGTGTGCTTGGGTTATAGAACCGAACAAACCAGGTCAGACACAACACTTGCTGTCATAGGGCTTAGAATCCAGTGGGTACAAAGATAAGTAAGCAGGCAATGACAATGGAAAGTGACAAAAGCTATAATGAGCGATGCTCAAGGTGTCACAGAACACAACAACTAAGAAGGTGAATGAGCTGGGGTGGGAGGGAATATTGGAAAACACCCCAAAGGAGGTGACACCCCGGCTGAGGCCAAAGTGTGAGTTGTATAGGCTGTGGAACTCATCTGTAACAACTCACCGAGGTGTGAGCGCAGCCATTCATTCATTCATTCATTCATAAGCCACATCTCAGTGCTGCATCTTTTCTCTCTTGGGTAGGGTGCGTGCAGTAAATCTGGTAAAGAGACAAAAACTGTGCTTATTCTTAAAAACAGGCCCAGGAAAGAAAAACAACTGGTAAGGCCAAAGATGAAAGTGAAAATGAAGTCACTGGTATAAGAAATTAATGGCTTTTAGCCAGAAAAATAGAAATTGCTGATCTGCTGGAAGGTTTTCCAACTCTCTGCTCCATGGGGTGACTGAGCTCCCCTGTGTGTTCTATATGGAAATAAGTGAAAGCAGATTGTAAAACCGATACAGCAAGTATCAGAGCCAGTAAAAATATGCTGATAGTGAGTCAGATAAATCATTATGGATCTGAAGAGGTGTGTAGATGTTCACTTGTGTTTTTGCTTTTGCTTTGTAGAAAAAGAGTATATAATGGCAGAATTAACAAATGTGTGCATTCACAAAGGTCTCAGGTCCTCCTTTCTTCAAACTTAAAAGACTTATCCCATTCAGTTAGATATGATATTTTCTCTGAAGAAAGACTTGGAGAAATTCAGCATTTGTATCTTGGGTCCCTTGCTGTCTTCTGAGTAAATCTGCCCACTTGGACATTGCCTGTTTGCCCTCTCCAAGTTTCCCTTCCCAGCATACAATAAGTTGTCAGAGAGACCCACTTTCAAATATTTCAAATGTTATTTTTACAGACAATTTAGTTTGTCCAAGCAAGAATGTGTACACCTAGCAGGATCTGCTTCATAGATGACTCCCCAGCTTAGCTTGGATTCCACTTAAAACCTGCCCTCATTATTAGCTAGAAAGTGTTTGTGATGGGTCTTATGCTCACACGAACCTTCCTTTTGAGAAGCTAGAACTCATCTGCAACATAAAAAGAGTGAACTTGCTTACCCAAGATTAAGTGCAAATCTAGGGTACGTTGAGGTTTCTAATACTCTTGCTTGTATCCATGATATAACTTTAAATTTTAGTCCATGGATTGACTACTACAAAGATTAGCTGGGTGTGGTAGTGAGCGCCTGTAGTTCCGGCTCCCTGGAAGACTGAGACAGAAGGATCGCCGGAGCCCAGAAGGTCGACGCTGGGGTGGCTGTGAACGTGCTGCGGCACTCCAGCCTGGGTGACGGAGTAAGACTCTGACTCAAAAAATAAATAAAATAAATAAATAAATACTACAAAGATGACCATGCTTATCCATCCCTACGAAGGCTCCACTGCACACCATTCCACTCCTCTTCTCTACCTCTCTTTGCAACTGAACACTAAAAAGTGACTACAGTAAGTCCCCTACATACGAATGACTTCGTTCCAAGAGCATGATCGTAAGTCAAATTTGTTCACAAGTCCAAAAAAGTCAACCTACGTACTCAAGTAACACATCAGCTATAGAGTACTGTACCACAATAGGCTTATAATACTTTTCACACAAAGAATACATTAAAAAAAAATACAGTACCATACGGTAAAGTACACAAAAGCACAACTCCTTGTAGACGACGTACACATGTGACAATGTACTCCAGACATGAGAACTAACTTATGTGGTTGGATATGAGAACACGTGTTCATATTTTTGAAAGTTCACAACTTGAAGGTTCATATGTAGGGGACTTATTGTATTTAGAAAACGTCTGTCTCTGCACCTACTTTCTAAACTATTACATGAATATAGTTATTGAATATAAACCTAAATGAATTGAATAGAAACCTTATATAGGTTCCTTATATGGAAGGATATATAAGGAAGATGCTAGTTTTTAATCCACCAGAAAAAGGCATGGGAAAAAATGCTATGCTAAGATTTTTGCTAAGGCTCAAAAATATTTAGTAGAATGAAAACAATAGAACTGAGGTTTTAAAAAAAAAAGCATTTTCTCTGGGCACAGTGGCTCAAGCCTGTAATCCTAGCACTTTGGGAGGCTGAGGCGAGAGGACTGCCTGAGACCACAGGTTGGAGACCCGCTGGGTCAACTTAGCGAGACCTTGCCTCTACAATAAATAAAAAAATAAGCCGGGCATGGTGGCACGTGCCTGTCGCTCCAGCTACTTGGAAGGCTGAGTCCAAAGGATCGCCGGAGCCCAGCAGGTCGAGGCTGCTGTGGCCGGGAGCGGCCACTGCCCTCCAGTCTGGGTGACAGAGTAAGACTCCAATTCAAATAAATAAATAAATAAAAAAAAATATATTTTATTCATATCATTTTGTTAATGACCTTGTAAATGCTTATAAAGCAACATGAAGCTTATTTTTACTTACTAAAGCACCAGTTGGTATAAATCTGGCTCTGTCTTACCGGATACTAGAAGTACCAGAAGGCCTTTGCTATATATCACAGTCTCATCCCAAAAGTATCATCCTGTAGACATGCAACATATTAAAACAAATCAACTAGCCTAATAATGAGCAACACTACATGTTTTTCTTAAAGCAGTGTTTTAGGCCAGGCACGGTTGCTCAGCCTGTAAACCCAGCACTTTGGGAGACTGAGGCGAGAGGATTGCCTGAGCCTGGGGGTTTGAGACCAGCCTGGGCAACTTGGCGAGACCTTGTCTCGACAATAAATCACAAAAATTAGCCAGGCGAGGTCAAGCGCCTGTAGTTCCAGCTACTTGGAAGGCTGAGGTGGAAGGATTGCCTGAGCCCAGCAGGTCGAGGCTGCGGTGGCCGGGAGCATGCCACTGCACTCCAGCCTGGGAGACAAGAGTGAGACCCTGACGCAAAAAAAAAAAGAAAAGAAAAGAAAAGAAAAAAGCAATGTTGTTCATTTTCATTTCATTTCGGTTGAGGGAAAAAAATGAATGACCAGCAAATAAAATCTCTCGACAGCCTCAGTTGAATGCCTGCTGGGTCCGTGGGTACTGAGCATTTGTAGCCTGTAGAATTACTGCCCCTGTTTGATTTAGATTTGTGCCTAAGTGCCTCTAGCTGATCTCTTAGAAAACTGGTGCTTATCTGTGATGCTTGTGAGTTGCTGTACAAGCAGTATTCCATGTCTTCATTAAATTACAATTAGGCGACTTCGACTTTTTCTTTTTTTATTGTACTGTAGTTTACAAAAATGAAAAAAAATTTGGCACAGTTTTGTGTCCACCAAAGTGCTTCAGATTATTTCTCAAATGTTTTTGGTTCAGTAAAATTCCAAATGCATCTTGCCAAGTGCCCTTTTCTCCATGACTTCCAAATCCATGAAAATTTCAAGGAAAATTTAATCCGTATGTTTCTGATTCATTCACTCTTAACTCATCATATTGTTGCTTTCAAAAAACAATTTTATGTCCAAGAAACCCCTGGGGCACTTTATATATTATATACATATATATTCTGGTTTGCGTCTAATCTTTCCCCAGTTGGAACATGGAAGCTGAGCATTTTCAAGTATTAAGGTTCCTTTAACTTTCCTCCACCTTCATTTTCACCTCATGTCATTCCTGTAAGAGGTAAATTAGGTACATTCCAATCAGCATACAGAGAATGTGAAATGGCTCCACATTCTGCCAGCAGCTGCCCCGCTAGAACCAAGGCTGACTCAAAGGGCTTATGCCTACTGAACAAAGCCAGGTTCACCCCTTAATCGTCCTTGGCGTTCTGGAACTCAGGCGAACTTTCCCTCCACTGAGTCACCATGCAACAGAAGTTGCTTCCAAGGATCTGAACCTACCATTTTGCCAAAAGTTCCAGGGGAGGCATGTGGAGCCCTTTGGAAACTAGGGAGTATCACCCTGTGGAACCATTATCTCTGCATCTACTACAATATTATTTGTTTACTTTTTAAAATGTCATTTAGAGTCCTCAAATCACATGATGGAGGACTGTAGGTTCTATGAAAAAAAAAAAGAAGAAACAAAAACCCTAAGTACGCCAAGATACTGAACACATTAACAAGTAAATAACAAATACATGTTTATTCATTGGCTTCTAGTTGAAGCAGTCTGGTTGGCATTTTCTCAAGGGAGTTATTTAAATTTTAAATAGAACAACATCTCATTTAGATTTCTACAAATATGCTAGGGCACAGAAGTAATTTATATGTACATGAAACTCTTCACTTAAGCACCTGGGTACTTGACAATAATTAAAATACAAAGTAGACTTATTAACTTTTCCTTTTAAATTTTCACCTCTTTGCATCTTCCCAGAGAGTGAGAATAAATTTGTAGGGTAGATTGCCAGGTACCTAAAGGTCCTTTTTCCCGCTGCCACATAATGCCTGATTCCAATTCCCTCGGGAACCTCTTTCTGTTCCATCCTTCAAAAGCTGTGCTCTAATTTTTCCTTATACATTCCATCTATTTGCCTTTATTTCTTAAACCTTCAGTCCCTTTTATTCCTAACTGCCAGAGACCAAACATTTATTTCTTTTGAATACCAGCATGTAACGAAGGAAACAAATGATAGAGGTATCAAAATGACAGAAAGTGCTGTAAATCAAAAAATTCCCACAACATTGTTTCAAAAATGACCTGGGCAAGGATAATTCCCATACTTATGTCACTGGCCCAGACGCCATCTCCACCTCCACCATCATTTACCATCTTGGAGGACATAATCTAAATTAGTGGCTCTCAAAATATGGTACTCAGAAATGCAAACACTAGGTCCACCCCAGACCTATTGATTCAGAAAC
>CAUYQG010043206.1:0-42016 GCA_963574415.1 Tarsius wallacei | reverse complement strand
CACAAATACTGAGACAAATAAAAAGAAAAACAATAACCACGACTGAAAACTAACCAACAACCATATAAAAAACTAAAATGTACAATGATGCTAACGTACAAACTAACCAACCTCCTTATTGGTGTGCTATTCCTCTATACACAGATGGGGTTTACAGAGAAATAAAAAAAGAAAAAGAATAGATTAAAGTCAGTAAACTAACAGAACCAGTCAGCACACTCTGAGACTTCCTTTAAGTTCAGTATCCTTTCAGCTCTGATTTCTAGCTGTTTTTGCAGGCTGGTAGGTTTGTTCACAGTTAGGGTCAGTTGTCCTTGGCCTGCTGTGAAGGGCATTTCAGATCTGGGTTTCCTGCCCAGTCTGTTACTCAGATCTGGCCTTGTCTATTTATCAAGGGAGAAAAGCTTCTGTCATTCCCCTTTTGATGTTGTTACCTTGGATCCCCAGCAGGTGGTGCAATCTCACCACTCCAGTTGATCTTTATCTGCAGCTTCTGAAGCCTGCAAGTCAGGAACCAGGACGGGAGAGAGTGGGCCACAGTATCCCGTAGCCGCCGGGGTGGTGGCAGCCACCTCCTGGTACAGGAAGGATCTCCACGAGCCTGGCTCCTGGTGAGGGGCGTGGCGTGGTGTGGTGGTGGCAGGCAGCAGTAGCAGCGGCGGCGGCTAATCTCCCTGTGAAGAGCAGACTGCAGAAGATGGGAGCTGCAGCCCGTGGGAGACATCTACAGTCTTTATGTAGTGTTCTCTTTCGTGGAGGGTCTCACAGACCAAGCTGCCCTGTTGCCATCTTGCCGGAAGTCAGGATGACATTTCTAAATGCCAATTTGGCTGCTCTTTAGAAAAGCAAGAACCAATTTTCCAAGAGACATTAGCAAAAACTCATAGTGAAACAAATGTTTGCATAAGACATACTGCATATATAAAAATAATATTTGCAATAAGATGTTCAGAGATCTCACATCTTATGAAATTGAAAAATAAAATAAATTTACAGAGTATCACAGAGAATGAGTATATAAAAGCGGGCACAATTCTATTAAAACCCATAAAATACTATATTAGTTGGTATCTAATTTTACTTTTTTGTAGAATTTAAATTTCCATATCATTTCCACAAATACTATTTTATATGAGCATATACATACCAACATTACCAGCACAAAATATTCAACATTCTTTAAAAACTGCTTTACAATTTGTAGAATGAAAAAGTGTAAGAGGAATTTTGAAGCCTCCATATTCATTTCAAATAATAACTTTGTTGGCAGAATAACATGACTGCTTTATAAGTGCATCCTGACATTTTACAACAAATGATATTTGAAATTTTCCTGTAAATTAAATAATATACTAAGAAAATCCTTTGCATTTAAATATTCACAAGAGTATTACTGTAAATTATACATTTTGAAATTAATATTTTGTCATTACAAAAGGAACATGTAAATTTTTTATAATTTTTATGGTATTTTCTGCATAATTCTATATCCAGTTTTGATTGAAAATAAGAACTTAAATGATATAAATTATTTTTGCCATACCTGTTTCCATATTATTTTGAATCATATGTAAATAAAACTGTTTCCTATGAAAAATAAACACTCCTTTCATACTTTGAAGATGCTTCTGAGAAAACAGAAATTTGCTTTTATCATTAATGCCTATGTATGCCAATTTATTTAACCTGTCCCTTTTAAGTCAATACTCTGAAACAGTCTCAATTGTTTAATTAAATCTATGGGAACATTCCCATTTAAATAAAAAAACTTAAAATTGTTGAAAATCTAAAATATTAAATAAAATCTCTATTATTTAATATATTCAACTATAAATTACTGGGTCAAGAACATGGAAGGAGTTAATTCCTTACATAAGTTGCCAGCTCAAATTCACATGTTCAGTACAGGAAACTTGTACCTACAGTCTACTATATAACATAAATTGGTAACTAATAATATTTAATATAAATATACATCTAGTTTTTTACTGTAATAATAGAAAAACAGACTATATTGAATTCATATTTTAAAAATACTTCTCATTGAGTTTAGACAAATTTTTCCCTTTATTCTTGGCATACTCATATGTGTTCAAGTAGTTATGAATGCATGACAGATATAGAATTCACACTTCTTCTGAAATAGTATGACAGTATGGAAAATGTTAAATGTATTCAACTCCATCACATAATTGTTCAGACTAACTGAGTATTATTTTTCCAGAGAAATAAATATTCCATTTACAAGTAAGAGACAATCATTTTAAACTGCCAGTAGAAGACCAGTGGTTAAATACACTATGTTGAGAGGAAGTGAATTACAAATATATTAAGAGATTCAGCAGGAAGATAAATAGACCTTCCTCAGCATGAAAGTTGGTGGTTTACCTTCAGTGTGGGAAAGGTCACAGAGGGGTCTTCCAAGTTACAAGAAATATTAAAGAAATATAAAAAGAAAGAAAATGAGCACTGCTGTTTTCAGCATAAGAGGAGTAGAGGACAGCCCAGTAAGTGGAGGGCAGAACAATGTAAAAATAAAGAGGCAAAAACAGAAGGAATATTCTTTGCTAGTAGAAAAACAAGGAATGTATTTAAGTACTCCAAGTAATGAAATACACTTGATTGACTTTCCTACATACACTTTAAAATGGAAGGCAAGTGCTCTTCTGCCACTATATGCATTCTTCTGAGTGTATACAGATTTTCACGTCTCTCTTTTTTTTTTTTTTTTTTGAGTAGCTGGAACTACAGGCGCGCGCTACCACACCCGGCTAGTTTTTGATTTAGTGTAGAGATGAGGTCTCGCCAAGTTGCCCAGGCGAGTCTCGAACCCACGGGCTCAGGCAATCCACTCACCTCAGCCTCCCAAAGCATGGGATTACAGGCTGAGCCACCGAGCCCGGCTTCATGTCTTCTTTAACTGCAGTATACTTCTATGCATATCCATTTGTCTACAGTACTCCTATACCATAAACTCATTTTGAGATAATAATGATTTTAAAGAATTTAGTAAAGTAGCAACATGTGCTTTCAAAGTAAGTTTCAAAGTCAACATTTGTTTAGTAAATTTTCAGATTCCAAATGCAAAACCTTATGCAATAGGTACTGCTTTTCTTATAAAAAAAGGAGTGCAAGATACATTAGAGGCATTTTGGTTTGTCTTTGCAGGAGGAGTCTTGTACATAAAGATGAACTGACATCAAGTAAAGATCCCAGAAAGCATTCTATGAAGCAACTAAAATATTTCACAATATTCGAACAATATATATATAAACTTTGAACACTGGTATTAAAACCCCTGTAGATAAATTATAAAGGCTTTCTTTCATCAGCAACATTTGGAAATGCTGAGCTTTAACAAATGGTTACCACAGTAGGCCAGATGGGATTTAAAGCATAAAAAAAGTTTCTGAATTCTTTATCAGGAGTGAAATCCAACAACTTATGCTTTCGGACATGGCCCATATTATAATTCGTGCCCCTGTTCTTCCACAGAACGATGACTCTACAGAATCTTGATGGGTTTTAGTCAGAAATATTTAATTTAAATTGTTATTTTTTCCATTTTGTGAGTGTTGTTAGTTATTGAATGCCTCTAAATCTCAAGCTTTGCCTTTTAAATCAAACCATTAATGAGAGCTCTACAGTATAATTTCAGATTCATAAATAAATAAATTATATAACTCATGCAAAATGTCTCACATGGGATATAGAAAATAATGGATGTCTGAAATTGTGATTTTCTGATTCATTTTCCCTTCTTCCATTTTAACATTACTTCTGTATTATCAGAATGTAAATATTACTTCGTTATAGCTCTCAGAACAACAGGAATAAATTAAAATTTCTGTTGTAACTATTTTTTAAGCTAAGTGTAAATATAAATGCATCCACCACTTCAATGTAATAATATTTGACCATGTTTAGCACTGTAGCCATCATTGTCATTTGATTGTTCTCAGACAAGTGACAAACGTGAAATAAAGTGGTGACAGTGGTTCTGTTACCTGTTTAACAGCGGACAAGATATTTCCATAGATCAGCATTTCCCGTGGATGTCGTGTTATTGTTGTGGTCAACATATCATATAGACTCTGTGTCCTTGATGGTATTTTACTCAAGGGTTATGATGTTTTCATATTGAAAAGTACATAAGTAACTGCAAATATTCAAGTCAGGGATGCCAATGATGAGGCAATGCAATTATAATTCAGACATTAAGGAAAAAGCAATTTGATGAAAATCACTTGAGCATTTTAATGCCATGTAAATAGATTCAAATAATGCTCTAGCAGTTATAAAATAATCTTAAAAATAGTTTTGTCTTTGAAGCTTCATTAAATCTCTGTGATAATGATGGCAGATATTCATGGGAAAGTAAGATTTCTTCAGGTGTCATCTGATACAACACGTATAATCCCTGAGTCTTCTAAGGAAGCATTTTTGTATTCATTTTGTTTTCCACAATAGCAAATAAAGGAATATACAACTTTTTTTAGCAAAATAATGAATATAATTGGTCTAAACACTGCATATAATAGATCCCAGAATAAGCTTCTAGTTGCTTACTCCATCCTATTTCTCCCTTAGAACTGGAAAATTGATCACTTAAGTAAAAATCAATTCCTAAATTTAAATATAATTCCTCATTACAAAAAATGATTGCCCAGTAAATGAAATTCTCCTCCCCCATGTGAAATGACACATGGATAAATATAATTCCTCCTGGGGACATTTATCATGGCCACTAATAAGACATTCACTCAGAACACATACAAATGTTTACCTAATTTTTAAATGTAACATTAGATTCATTCAAAATACACGAAGGATATAAAGTATATAATAAAAATAATACCAGTAAACATAGAACGAATTTAAGAACGATAGCATTACTAATACTGTTACAATTACCAATATGCTTGTCCCATATCCTGTCTGCCTTCTCCTCAGCGTAAACACAATCTTGAATTTTAAGTTTTTCATCTTTAAGATTGTTTTTATCTTATTTTATGGTAAGAACATTTAATATGAGATCTATCTCAAATTGCTAAATTGTACAATATGGGCAAAGTGTACCACATATCTCTAGAAATCATTCTTCTTCTAACTTTTAATTTTTTTATTTTAAAATTTTGGGGTACAATTCAGGGTTAGGTGTACAAATATTCATTATGCAGGGACTCTTGTTGATGAGGTGTTTTAATCTTGCCTAAGAATAACTTTACATCCATTGATTAGCAACTCCTCATTTTCCCCTTCCCATCTCCGTCCCTGACAACTGCTCCATTTTTCCCTCTGATTTTATGAGTTTGACTATCCTAGGTGCCTCATATAGGTATATTCATGCAGTATTTGTCCTTCTGTGACTAGATTATTTCACTAAGCATACTGTCCTTAAAATTCATTCATGGTGTTGCATACTGCAGGATTCATGCTACCTTCTTTTTAAGGTCATGTAGTATTTTTTGTGTATATATGCCACATTTTCTTTATTCATTTGCCAATGAACATTTAGGTTGTTTATGCATCTTGGTCATTGAAGATAGCGCTGAAATAAACATAAGTGTTAATATCTCTTCAGGATCCTGATTTTAATATTTCTGGATAAATGTCCAGAGATGGAATTGCTGGATCAGGGCTAGAGGCATCACACTTCCTGATGTCAAAATATATTGCAAAGCTACAATAATCAAACAAAATGATACTGTCATAAAAACATACATATAAGCCCATGGAACAGAATAGAGAATGTCAAAATAAATCCATCACTACACAGTCAACAGGTGTTTGAAAAGGAGACTAAGGACAGCCAACGGGGATAGGATAGTCTCTTCAATAAATAGTGTTGGAAAAGCTGGATATACACGTGCAGAAGAATGAAATTGGAACTTTATATTATAACACACATAAAAATAAACCCCAAATATATTGAAGACTTAAATGTAAGGCCCCAAACCACAAAACTCCTAGAAAAAAAATCATAGGGGAAAAAACCTTATAACTTGGGCCTTGGCAATGATTTTATGTCTATGACACTAAAAGCAAAGGAGACAACAATAAAAATGGAAAAATGGAGCTACATCAAACTAAAAACATCTGCACAGTAAGGGAAACAATCAACACAGAGAAAAGGCAACCCTCAGAAATGAAGAAAATATTAATATCTGATAAGGAGTTAATTTTCAAAATATAGAAGTATATTTTACAACTCAATGGTAAAAAGAACTAATAACACAATTAAAAACAGGTTACAAACTTGAATAGCTATTTCTGTAAAGAAGACATAAAAATAGACATCAGGTATATGAAAAGATATTCAACATCATTAATCATCAGGGAAATGCAAATCAAAACCACAATGAAATATCACCTAACATCTGTTAGGACTACTGTCAAAAACAAAAATGAGACAAGTACTGGTAAGAATGTAAAGAACTTGGAACCTTTGCACATTTTTGGTGAAAAGGCAAAATGGTGCAGCAATTATTAAAAAAAAAAATGAAAAATAGAACATCTTTAAGACTTTTAAACATCGATATATTCCATATGTATATTCCATCTGTATGTGTATATGTACATTGCTGAATATATTGCTTTGATTTTTATTTGGCTTTAAGATTGATGAAAATCATTTTGGATTAGTATTCTGAGAATTGTTTTCTCCGTATCACATTTCTAAGATGCATATGTGTTAGGTTTTTGCCTCCTAATACAATTGCTGTACTATAAACTTGTATGCAACTCTAGATTATTAATTTCATGCCTCTAAAATATCCTATTGTGAATCTAAATCATCACTTATTTTTTCATCCTAGGCATTTGTTTCTGTTTTTCAATTTCAAGTACTTCTTGAAGTACAGTATAATACTTCCATATGTTTACCTGTTCAAGTGTCAGTATAGTTTGTTGTCTAGTACTGAATCAGTGCTTCATAAGCAATGCAAAATCAAACAAGATAATACAAGATTTATTCCAAAGTGGTTGCAACAATTTAATTTCCTAACAATATGTATACATTATATGCCTACTTCTTTCCTACAATTGCCAAATTCTACACAATCAATATTTTTTATATAACACAACTCCTTGGAATTTTTAACTCTGTCTCACATATATTGTTAGTTGGTATACATCCTTGATGACACTTGACATCATCTGGCTTTATAATTTTTGTCCAGTCGTGATAATAATATTGAATTTTCTTCAGGTTGCCCTTTATTTACCCACTGAAATTTGGTTGACTAAACTTTGTGCCCACATTTGCTCTTTACCACAGGTTCCTGAATTTAGGCTTTTCCTCAAGTTTGAGTAAAAACTAAAATGCTGGGGGCAGAGGTGCTGATCATCCTTAAGAGTTCATTACGGGCCGGGTTCGGTGGCTCAGCCTGTAATCCCACGCTTTGGGAGGCCGAGGTGAGTGGATTGCCTGAGTCCACAGGTTCGAGACCTTCCTGGGCAACTTGGCGAGCCCTCATCTCTACAATTAATCAAAAAATTAGCTGGGCGTGGTAGCGCACGCCTGTAATTCCGGCTACTCGGAAGGCTGAGGCGGAAGGATCGCCGGAGCCCAGCAGGTCGAGGCTGCAGGGGCTGAGAGTGGCCACTGCACTCCAGTCGGGGCGACAGAGTGAGACTTCAACTCAAAAAAAAAAAAAAAGAGTTCATTATGAGAAAAATATTTTCCTTCTCTTGCTCCCTTATCCCAAACAGATATCTACCCCACAATCCATTTCTGCTTATTTTTGCAAATCTTGCATTTAAAATTATTGGATACAATACCTCCAATATATCTCTAAAATCTAAATGAAACTATAAATTACTTTGTATTTGCAAACAGCTTATTTACATATTTAATTGCAACAATTTTTAAGTTACATTTAGTTATGATTAACCTTATATTTAAGGAGGCATATAATTTGCCATGTTTAAAGTTACACAATTTGCCAAAAACAATTTTGTTTCTCAGTAGAGGAGCAGACTTAAAAACTAAGTTGTCTGCCTCCTAATAAAATTTATCTATTATAAAGTAACATAACACAGAATAATTTATTTTTATAGGTCATTGGAAAAATTTTTTATTTAGAAATAATTTTAAATTGAGAAGAAGCAAAACAGATCTCAGTTTCTATTTCGGAATTCAATTATTAGTGAATTTTTTTCATCAGTAGTCTTTAGGAATTATTTTATAGTATTTATGTCTATAAATACTAATAAAAAGGAAATCAAATAATAGACGTCAGTAACTTCCTCTGACCAGAAAACAGGCTTTGGTTTACTTAGGCCAGAAATTGATGTGAAGGAACCTACTGTTGTTTCTACATGAGTGGAAGAAAACCTCTCCATTTTATAGGGTATAAAAAGAAACATCAAATATTCTGTTTCAGCAGTAATTAAACTTTTCAACACTGGTGAATAAAGAGCCTGCAGTCATCCTAGTCATCCTAGTTTTAAAATATTTTATCCTTTACAAGTGAAATATGTATCTTTCCATTCAGGTTGCTACAAGTTCCATATGTTCTCACTCATAAGAGGACCTTGAGCAATTGTAATGCTATGTGAAAGCGATTAGCAATAATAGGAAACTGTCGGTGGGGGCGGAGGGTGGGATTGGCAGTTGAGGGAGACTGCTGGGGGAGGGAGGGGCATACCTCATCAACAGGGGTACCTGCATGGTCAATGTTTGTATACCTAACCCTGAGTTGTACCCCACATCTTTGTAATAGACATTTTTTAAAAAATTAAAAAAAGAAAAAGGAATTAAAAAAAAGAAATATGTATCTTTCAAGTGGTGTATTCATTGAACAGATAAGTAAAAATCTGCAGTCTGCTTATTACTCCAATTTCATTTCTTGGGATAAATTCTGAATCCTCAAATAGAACCAAAATATCAGTCCACTGCTTCCCAAACACCCTATCTGAATTTTCAGTTCTGTTTCTCTCCTCATATTGTTAAATTTTTTTTTTCTGTAACTCCCTACCATCATCTGCATGTACTTAAATTCTATCCACCTCCTCCCTGGCTCCAGGCACAGCTAAAGTCCCCTCCTGCTCAAAATCTTGCAGCTAATTCTCTGTATGCCCATTTCTTTTCTGCAATAACCAAATCCTACAAGATCAACCTTTTTTATATAACTTAAAACTCCTTGAAATTTTTAACTTTGTCTCACATGCATTTACATTTTTAGTGCTAAGAGAATCCTTTCCCTTTGCTGATGATGATGTTTTTTCAAAATAAATTTTATTATGTGAAAATGCATACATAACTTTAACTTATTATATCTATGTCTTCAATTTATCATTGGCATGTTTAATTTTCACATAAAAATGTACTCGTTTAAAAAGTTTGTTATCTCGGGTGACTAACACATCACTTCTAAAGTGAATTAATCAATTTAGAATTAATTGCTGTATTCACAAATGAGGCTCATGAATAAGCTTTTTCTGAAGTAAACAAGCTAAAAGTTGGGAGCTAGTTAATCCTACACTTTTGTCACAAGGTTTTTGAAAAGTGATATGCATGTATGCCAAAAAGAGTATGAATTTCCCCTCAATATAAGAATCAAGCAGGAAACAGATTTAGAATAGATAGCAAAACTTCCATTACATAGGAATATGAGAAATATAGCACAAGTTCCAGATTTTAAAAAAGATAAAATTTAAAAAAATTTTATATCTCAAATATATTTTTAAACTTGTAGAAGTACATAATTGTGTGTATGTAAATATATAAAGCATTATGTTTTCTTTTATCTTTTTTTTTTTTTTTTTTAGAAAGCAGGATTTATTGAAAGGACAGAAAAATCCACAGTGGGAGGGGACCCAAAGGGGTTGCCCAAAATATTATGCTTTCTTTTAGCCTATTTTCATTTTTTATTATATATGTAAGCCCAACTACTAAAATAAAATTCCCTGGGTCTAAAGTAGAAGTTTTGCAGATTCTCAAACTCTGCTAGGGTGTATGCATACCCAAATATAAAAGCCTGTAGACTGAGACTTTAGGCTCTGGATACTCTTATATTACTACTGTCCTTGTATTAATATTTTAGTAGATTCATATCTATACATTATTAAAGTCTTCTGGAGTTTATAATATTTTCTCATGTCAATATCAGATACAAGAGGCAAAAGGAAGAGATGCAATGATAAAATCACATCATAAAAGACAAGAAGAAGGAGGGTAAACAGATGAATAAATACTCAAGTGATTTTGTTTCTTCTATGAAATATCAAATAATTCCATATGCTTGTTTCTCAAATATGACAAGCTGTTCCCACCTCATAGTGTTTTGCTGCTTCTCCATGAAACCTCCCTTGCCAGAGTATCTGTGTGTGTGACTTTTTCATGTTCTTCATGTTTCTACACAAATATCGGTTGCTTTTTCTAACCATTGTATCCCAAAGACAATAGCAGTAAATTTCTATCCCCCATAACTTAATTTTCACTAGCTTATCACCACCTAGCAGGCTGATTATTTATTTAGGTGTAGACCACTATTGTATGAGACAATAAACTCTGTTTTGTTCACAGTTACACCCAGTACCTAGAACCACCAGTGCATGGCCAGTATGTGTTCAGAAAATATATGTAAGAAAAGAGCTGTCAATTCTGCTAGCAGTAGTGGAGAAATGGAGGAGAAGCAATGAGTAGGCATGTTAGAGGTTTTAGAAGAGCTGAAAAGATTTGAAATGGAAAAGTGTGCAGAGATACCAAAGTAATGTGGCCAGAGAATCACAGTCTTCCAGGCACATTATGGGGCCATCTGTGGACTCCTGGTGGTTTCGTCATTATGAATCTACAGCGATACCATACTCAATGTTTCATTAATTTCCCCAAATACACTTGATCATCTGTTTATTTAAAAAAAAAAAAAGCACCAGAACTTGAAGAAAATGACATAAAATGATAATTTAAAATATCATGAGTTAGATAGCTAATAAAAAAAGGTAATATAACTGAGAAATAAAGCTTCTAGCATGAGTGAAAATTGAGTAGAATCTTAAAAGAAATGATGAGTTTTCATTAAAATAGAGGGTAACTACTGGTGTTCTAGACTTAAGGGAAAAAAGATGCAAAACAATTACTCTGTACATCAACAATGTGCTTTTAATTATACCAATTTATTGTCATTATTGTTACCATGAAAGCAAAGGAACTAATTTTTTAAATATGTGACATTTCAGAAGTCATAAAGTTCTAATTAGCTTAAGTACACAAGTACACACACAGGTGCTAATTAATAAAAAATAACATTAAAAAATTTAGCAAATGGAGTATACATACTGCAAAAGCATTTCAAACTAGTTAGTAATTATGATCCACAATATGGAAATATTTGTATTATTATAAAATTTGATCTATCTAGAACAGTTATCATTTATGTCATGGCATCTTTTATGTAAGAATAAACTAAATGTATTTTTTTCATCTTCCACAAATGAATTCTAGATCAAATAGAAATACCAATGATCTCATATTAGAAACAACTACCTCTGAAATGAAACATCTTATCAGAATAAGAAAAGAATTTATATTCAAATGTTTATTTTTACGAAAAAAAATCACATTTTTGCCTGTCATATTTCATTACCTTTTAATAAGATTCTAATAAAAAGAAAATAGTTTACACAAATTTAAATATCTCAAGTTTCCCTTCTTACAGAATGAGAAAAGTAAAATATGCTTAGAATTAGGGGAAAGAACTTGCAGAAGAAACATTGAACACTGGAATTTACCTACTACTTAAGAGGAAACCATCTCAGCAAATATATCACACTTAATTTTCAGAAAGTTATATGAACAACAGGTAACTAGAATGAACATTTAGCAAGGAAACTAGATGTTCAGCTATTGGCAGTGGATCCAATAGAAACTAATGAGATATAACCATCTCTTTCCCTTCATTTCTCCATTTTTAATATAAAGAGTTGAACTAGATGCTTCCTAAATTAACTATATTTGAGGTTCTATATGCAAGCACTGAGTATATTGCAAATATGAACTTCAAATTCCATTTAAAAGTCTCTACCTTTAAATCATTTCTCTTACTTCAGTTGTTTCTAAGACTTGATCAACTATACCAAGAAATGTATGTAATTGATAGGTAATGAATGAAATGAGACAGCTGTTTCAGAAATTGTAGGTCACTGGTGCCCTCTTTTTCTAGGGGAGAGTGAAAACAGATTCTCCCAAGCTATGAAGATATAAATGCTTTACTCCACTTTAAAAAATGCCACGCCCATACTTACTGCCTAATTCAAATTGTTTGGAAAATCAGTGTAAGGACATTGTTCATACTATGGCTATACAATACTGTGATTTTGTGCTGGATAATAAATTATATACCAAAGTCTCCATTTCCCATAAAAACACTACATCATGTGTGTCATGAGACCTTTGCTGATCCATGATGCATCTATTGGGGATTTTTATGGTAATAATCAAATGAACAGAAACCAAATTATTGAAGCATTATTCCACTGACAGAATAATATAGCTTCCATGTAAATGGTATAGGATTAGGTGGACAAATTTGGAATGACATCTTTATCCTAGTAGTTAAATTACTTTTAAGAAACCACATGGAAATGCAGTTTATCAAGTGTTTTACCTTCAAAGCCCTTAGGTTTGGTTAATAATAATTCATCATATGAAAACACCTTACCACCATGTTACCCATAATGTAATTTTTTCATGCTTCTAATAGCCAGAAAAATCTGGTTTTGTTTACATATGAAAGATGGGTAAAGTCCTCTAAAGCACTTAGTTGTACAACGTTTTTCTCTAATTTATATATTGAGAAGATAGAAAACTATTTTAAATTATATTAAGAAAAAATGCAGAATCAATTTATGTTGCATAGACTGGAATAATTACCAAATTATTTGACAAGCCATCCTTTTCAATTGTTCTGATGAATATATTTAACCAAAAGTATACATTGTGTGTTATATTCATACTCTTACATCATATGTATATGAGTGTGTTTGAATACAGCAGGTATCCATTATATACATGTATGCATATGTGTGTTTTTGTGTGTAGCACATATGATGATGTTGATGCACAGTTTTCAATATGGATATGTATTGCTAAGGTATATAAAAAGGGCTAAACTCTATGGGTCTTTTTGAGTTGTGCAAACGAGCATAAGAGAGAATTTGTATACATAAACCCAGAAAAAGATCTAAAAGTATATATAACAAGATCTATTGTGGTCTTGTCTAGATGGTATAACTAAGAATGAGTTTCAATTTGACTTAAGTATTCTAATTTTTTTATAACTTTAGAATATGAAAAATAATAATTCTATAGAAAAGCTACAAACTACTTAGTAGTAAATGATACTTAGAAACAATGAAGCCACTGAGCCACAAGTATAATGAAATGTATTGAAAAAGAACAAAATGATAAAATAAACAAAGATAATGTATGCTAGGGAACCAGGAAATAAAGTGACCACTGAGGAAACCCTCTATTTAAAAATGCCTTTTCACAAACCATGGTGTGCAAGGTCAATTGTTTTAATGCCTATAAATTAGATTAGAAAATGTAGTAATATCATTAATATCACTAATAACAGGCCACAATTAACAATAGCAAAATTTAAAAGGTCAACTCTTAGAGGACCCTAAGGTAGGAAAAAAAATGTATGGATACACTCTCTTGGGAATAAACATGAATAGATTACTTTACTGTTGTCCTACAAGAGATTTTCCACAGTATTTATGAGGCGTACCTTGAGGTTACATTGTAGCAGCATGCTTCAGTAACCTGCACTATTAAAAACAGTTCCAATCTATTATCTACCGGAAATCAACATACTATAAAAAATTCTGCCAACCAGCAAAACAAAGTCAGGTCAAGTTAACTTGCATATGAGTATTTAATTTTGACATTAAAGTAGTAAGAAACTGTTTTTCTATGTCATAGATAGGGTAAAGAAATGCAGATTTGTTTTACAATTTTTGAGTGGCTCATGGGAGGGTGATCACATGTCTTTAATTTAACTGTCATGATATTAATTTTGCAATTTTCATTTGGTTGACAGATTAATTTACATTAAGTGAGAGCTAATAATGCAGACTATTCATTGATGCCATTTAGTTCAGTAGTTACTGAGTAACTTTTCATTTCAAAAAATTAAAGCAATTTTATCATGCTTTGTTAAAGGTATATAGAAGAAAGATGTGATTATCATTCACTTGTTTATGCATATCATATAAATAAACAAAAAACAAATGTGTTGGGGGACTAGCTGGGTGAGAGAGAGAGAGAGAGAGAGAGAGAGAGTGTGTGTGTGTGTGTGTGTGTGTGTGCATGTGTGTGAGACAAAGACAAAGAGACAGAGACAAAGACAGAGAGAGAGAGAGAGACAGAGACAAAGAATGAGACAAAGAGAGACAGAGCGAGGACACTGGCATATGTAGCATGTCTCTTTGCCAAAAAAATAAGGCTTTTTACAGCCAAGGAAGTATCTTGGGAGGCATCAGCTGTATCTGGTAAAACTGGAATCACCAGGGGTCATGGTGACTTTTATAAAGAAGAATGACGGGAGAAAGGAGAAGAATTCTGCTCTATTTAAGGACAGCATCATGGTAAACTGATCATCACCACAGGTTTTCACATCAGATATTGTTATTAAGCTGAGGCTGGAATTTTCTAGCTCTGAGATGATAGGGAATTTTCCCAAACTTGCTGGTAGCCCAATCATGTTCTGATACTGCTCTAATGGTTATAAATAAAATTATTTGCTATGGCCTGGACATTTGTTTCTTCCAGAAACATTCTTATCTTGAAACTTAATCATCAGTGTGATGATGATAGCAGGAGGTGAGGTCTTTGGGAGGTGATGAGGTCATGAGGGTAGAGCCCTCACGTATAGATTAGCGCCCTTATCAAAGAGGCTTCAGAGAGCTGCCTTGCCCTCTCCTACATGTGAGGTTACAAGAAGATGCCCATTTGCAATCCAGAAAACTGGCCCTCACCAGACACCAAATCTGCTAGCTCTTCCAGAAGTGTGAGGGAAAAAACTTTTCTGTCATTTGTATGCCATTCCACTTATGATTTTTTGTTATAGAAGCCTGAATGTGCCAAGGTAATATTCATGTTAGATGGCTGACTCTCTATAAAGTACGAATTCGGTGGCAAGTACTCACTAAATGATTGGAAGAATAACAGCTTTCATTATTGTGCATAAAACAAAAAATCTATCCATCTCGTTCTATTTTTTGAATGAATCTACATTATAATGCTACAGAATATTTTTCCAAAATAATTAATTATTAATTAATTACAATGACTAAGAAGTAAACAGAAAAAAAATATGCTTGGACAGTATAGAAATAGTGTAGAAAAGTGTCATAATTCACGTTCAATAACAGATTGCAACATGACAATAAAATTTGTTTTTGCAAAGGTGTAGATAATATCTGCATAGTGATACAACAGTCAAAACCCTCAATTAAAAGTCAACTTAATAATATCTACTTTGATCCTATCTAAAACTTTGGAATTCATTAGGTAGTACATGGGCTCTTAAAGTTGAAACACTAATGAATTTTATTGTATTTGGTATAGTATTTGGTATAAGAAATCAAAATCAAGTCTTTCTCCAACAGAAATTGAAATTAGTTTCTGATCTTAAAATTTCATGCTTACAAAACCATTTTATGCCTATATAGTTCACTATACTATCACTGCATATTTATTATTTTAATAAATATTAAGCGAGGTTTTTTAGTACAAGTTGACAAATTTAGGGGTCTTCTTGACAAGAGGCAGACCATTAATAGGACATTACCCTTACTTCAAGGAGCTCGCAGACAGTGGGAGAAAAGAAAACATATGAACTATTCTATGCACTATATAGTTGAAATAAAGACACATTATATAAAGGAGATATGAAATTTGCCTTCTATGAATTACCCTATTGAATATAAAATGCTGTCAATTTTGTCAAGCTGAATTTTAAGAAAATAGAACAGTTCCTCTGTATTTTCAACTTGTCTTATGATGACATTACATGGTGTATTGATATTGTTTGCATCTAAGCCATGATTTCTCAGAAATATTTGTACTGTCTACTGAATCAGTAATATATATGTCAATGCTGAGCATTGATTTGTACTAAACCAACTTAAAATAGTAACTTTTTGCTATCACTTTGGCTTCCATTTAACTTCAAGCACTATCATAAACAAAGAGTTTTGTCACCTTACGAGTACATGCAAGAAACAAATAGCACAAGGAGAATTACATTATATCCAACAAACACATTTTTAAAGTTATTTTTTCTCATATCTTGATTATAATACAGAAATGTGTTTAGAAACAATGAATTTAGACTTGGCTTTCGCTGTATACGCAAACTACTGGCCCAGATCTTTTAATAAATGAGATAATCTCTAATTTTAATAATATACTAAATGTCATGTGATGGTTTACCTGCCACATGGAATTTTAGATATCTGACTAAAAATATAAAGAATGTTTTTACATTTCAGCTTTTTTACTTTTGTGCTCACTATAGTTTTAAATGAATTTTTTCATTTTCCCCACCTTTTCTCTTATACATACTTAAGTCACATGCTTTCTTAATAAGATTAGAAGTAGCTGTATTATAAATAAATACAATGTATGCTTAGTGTAGAATTAAGCATTGTGCTAAGTGCTATAGTTTTATGCCAAAAAAGATAGTGTATATTTCCTCCCTCTGTCTAGGATTCAGAATCTATTTAGTTAAATAAAGTATGATTAAAACTATCTCTGATCAAAAAAGTTGACTTTATTAATAGGTTATCTAACCTAGATTTATCATTAATTCCCTGAAAAAAGATTCGTACTATGGAACTACACTGAACTCTGAAATTAGTTTACTTCTTCTGATTTTAGTAACTTGAGCTTTCTATTCTGACACAGGTATTTCATTGGATAATGGATACTGTATGCCACAAAAATGATCTGATTTGTATTAAATATAATAAAATTGTATTCTGTATATCAATGCTAGCTCTCTAGTTTTCTATCATGGCCGGGTGTAGTGGTCCATGCCTGTAATTCTAGCACTTTGGGAGGACAAGATGGAGGATCACTTGAGCCCAGGAGTTCAAGACCAACCTGGAGTCAACATAGAGAGCTCTCATCTCTACAAAAAAATAATAATAATTAAAAGAAAATAAAGTAGGTATCGTAGCGTGCACCTGTAGTCCCAGCTACTCAAGAGGCTAAGGCTGGAGGATCACTTGAGCCCAGAAGGGTGTCTGCAGTGAATGGTGGTCATGCCACTGCATTCCAGTCTGGGCAACAGAGAACTTGACTCAAGAAAGAAAAGGAAGTTTCTCTCTCTCTCTCTCTCTCTCTTTCTCTCCCCTCCATAGGTGTGTGTGTGTGTGTGTGTTTGTGTTTGTGTGTGTGTGTGTGTGTGTGTGTGTGAGTGTGTCCATCATAACCATTAGTGCACACTTTGTTTTAAACATCTGTTTACCTACAAAGCTCTTTTTTCTGGTATCTAGGTAAAGTAACAGTAAAACTTTACTCCCAGTTTTTAAAAACAAAGAAAATTTTTATCTAATGAGAAATGTGATCACTCCTAATAAAAATTCATTAACTTGTATCTCACAAGCTTCTTTTTTAAGATTTTCCAGAGCAAATTTATACATAATCAAAGAGTTAGTAAGCATTTCATGTAATGGACCATGAAATAATGTTGGCTTTCAAGAGATGATTTTCTCTACATGTAATGCAATTCATTAATGTAAAGAAACAGTCTGTGCATAAAAATGGAGTTATCTGTGAACAATGTTTGACTGTTACAAAACATAAATAAATAAAAGAAAAAAATAAGCTTATTTTGTGTTTTGCTTACAATAAATTTAAAAATCAAGATTTATAAATACACATTTGCAAGATACATATATTTATGAATATAATTGCCTAATATCTGAAAACTATTTCATATGCCAAGCACATATTCAATAAATCATGATTAAATATAGTTAGACTGAAAGAATTATGCCTTTTTTTGTAGAATTCTTATTTCACTAATTTTTTTCTCTTTTAATTTTTCACTAACTTGTAAATACTTCTAAATTCCCTTAGTGTCATCTAATATTTATTTTGTGTCTCTCTAATCTCCAGAAAGACTCTCAACATCTAAAATATTGGGTACTGAAAAAAAATGATGTTTAGAATTTTGACCTGGATTTAAATGAAAATCAAATGCGTGACACTATGTTAGAAATAATGTTGTCAATATGGTCACTGAAAAAAAAATATGTGGCAGGCCAAAACACACAACAGAATTGCAAGCTCCTATGATCAAAAGATTCAATGTTAGTTATAAGATTATGTTCCTCAGTGGAGTGATAACAGTGCCACTTTCTAATAGTATAATAAGTGTCTGCCTTTAGAATGCATTGAGGTGATTTTATTAGCATTTTAATCTGTTGAAAACAAAACGGAAAAAATAGGATAAGAAGACATTTCACTAAAACGTAAAAGAAACAAAATAAAATGAAAAGAAAAGGTATAGCTTGTGACACTATCTAGTCCAACCTTCAGCAGCCCACTCTAATCTAGGATAACCTCTAGTTTGCAGTATGTCTTCTCTAGCAAAAATAGCTTTGTTTCCACTAAAAACTAAGTTTAGTCTTAATTAAATGGCAACTAAGTCAAGACAGTAGGTCTTGGTTATAAATCAAACTTGACTTTTAGACACATCAGGATTAACAGAATATCTTCACCAAGAATAATGTTTAGAGTAGAAACATGGTTTTCCCTAAATTTATAAAAAGCTATAAGTAAAAAGTACACCTGAAATTGTAGCACAAATATAAATTGCATTTGACATATTTAGAGAGAAATCTAATAATATGCAGTATTTTCCTTAAAAAAAAAAGAAGTCTAACCAATCGAAATAAAACCTCTGATAACTAAATAACAAAGCCAAACATATTTGGTAGGTAGAAATGTTTTGTCATCTCAACAGCGATAATCTCTGTTTTATTCAGGTCCTATCCACTCACTTAATCGTTTTTTTCCTTTTTAATTTGTATTCCAAGGAGTACAAGTGCAGGTTTGTTACATGGGGATATTGTGTGCTGGTGAGGCTTGGGCTTCTGTTGAGCCCTTCACCTGGTGGTGGACATGGTGCCCAGTGGGCAGTTTTCTGTCCTCACTCCTCAGTCTCCTTCCCCTCTTTAGGAGAACCCCAGTGTCCCCTGTTACCTTCCTTGTGCCCTCATGACTACAATATGAAGATTACCAATTGGTCATTGGGATTATTTACATTGGTTAATATTGATATATAATTAGCTGACTCAAATTATTTGAGAAAAATATGTGATATACATGCAAAACATCATTAATAGGTTATCTCTTTTTTTATTTTCTACCTATCACCATATCATGAGTAAAGTTTAGTTGAAAAAAAAACCCTAAATGATACTATTGTTTTTAAAATGAAAATAGAATATAGTTGTTTACTTCATAAGATTTTTTTTGTAGGCTAATACAGAACTTAAAGTATGAGTCCTTCAGGGGAATGAAATGAGTATATGTAATTTTAATGACTATTTTTATTAGATTCACTAATCTTTTACCTTTCATTGAATAAGTCTTTATTAGTATGATACAGATTAAATAAATATGATATATAAAGAAAGATCTACCTAACTATCTTCTTTACTGGTTTTAAAATATCTACTGGTGACCATTATTTCAAGAGTACATAGAGGTGGAATGTAGCCACAACATTTAAAATAATAAAGAATAGAAGTAATCTGTTTAGGAAACTCAATGATATCATACTTATGTCTAAAAGGTTTACAAAAAATTATTTCAGATATAAAATTATACTGATTTTCACACAAATAAATACTAAAATAAATTCTTGATTGAATGGTACATTCTCATTATCACAGGTATGTGGGGAAGATCATTTTTAAAATAATGGGATATTTATAGTATAAAACAGTCAATATGAAATTAACTTAATAACTATCTTAGTTGTGTTATTTTCCAGGTGTAAGTAGTTTGTAATTAGTAAAAATGCATAAATTAAATTCTAATTTTAATTAAGCTATTACTATACATGAACTTCTATATAAAGTGCTGCTAAAAGTACTAAAATGTACAAACCCTGTCCTCATCTCTTAGGGAATTTAAAAATCTCCAGGGTACGAAAAAGACTTTTAAAATGTGTCAAAATCAAATGTTCTCAGGAAGCTTAATATTCATTCTGAAAATCTGATACATGTTGCTTTTACTTACAGAACTTCTTTCATAGATTACATTACAGTATCTAGTTGGAAGGTAGTTTAACAATCCAAAAGTTAACTTCCTCCCAAACATTGTCAGAACTGTATATATTTTAAGTTAGCAAGGTTAGACTGGAGGCCTTCTTATTCATATGCACATTAAAATCAGGAACCAGTGTGCATTGAAGGCCCATGACATTAGTGGTCAGTGAATGAATAAATCCAGACTGGAAAACAACTGAAAATGCAGTCAGTTTTCATCATGCATAGATCGCATATTTGTGCATTCAACCTATTTGCTAAAATTTTTTTGTGTTCCCAAAATCAATACTCAGATCACTTTGTGGTCATTTGCCAGCATGTGCATAGTGGCAAGAAATCCGAGTCTCCAGATGATGGCCACGTTTCTGCCTAAGGTGGAATAAGGGTACATCTTGGCTTGTTATTTCAGCTTCTAGTCTGTGAACAATTCTAACTGAGGTCAATTAGGTGCCACTTTTTTTTTCATGTTTGTGCTTTTTGTTAATAAGTTCTGTTTAAAATGGCCTCTAAACATTGTGCTGGGGATCGGTCAAATGTTCCTAAATGCAAGACAGGAAGTAAACAGTGTGTTAGATTAACCAGATTCCCCAAAACAAGGTCAACATCGTTGAATCAACAATGAATATTAAGTAAGGTGCCTTTCAATAGAAACACATATAAAACAGACTATGTAGTAACTGATTGGAAAAAATATTGTGATCAAGGCTCCCAGAAACCTAAACCTGTTATTTCCCCTAGAAGCAATTGTTGAGTATTCACTGACTCAGTTTTGTGGTATTTTTATGAAACATAACTACTATGAATAATAAGAATTTACTTATGTATTTACATGCACGTGGGATGATATATATGTCTTTATATATCTATGAGTCTTTATATGTGTGCGTGTGTATGTGTGTGTGTGTGTGTGTGTGTATGTGTGTGTGTGTCTTTATTTTTTTTCCGTGAAAGTTATCCTGAGAAGTTTCTGAACTGTATGAAAAACAATTAAATTTATTTTCAGTCATCTAGATGCTGGGCTTTCTCTTAAGTTAATTGACCCAGTCAACACAAAATATTTAGAAAGTATGCGAATTTGGAGTCTTCAGGAACCAAGCTAATAGCAAGCACTCCATATATATCATAAAATCCTCTGGATCTAAAAAATAAATGCAGTTATAAAGACAATGCAAAAAAGCCCAAAACCTTTGCATTCTTTAAAAAGTAGAAAGCTAAAATGCCTAGCAGTTTAATGATTCTATACCAAATGGCTGAGAAAATCTTATTGCTTTAATTGCAAGATGAATGAGAAATACAAAACTACTGGATAGGAGAACAAAGAGAAATTTCTTTATCTACAGTTAAATATCAAGTATTATATTTGTACAATTTGCTTCCTTAAATGGGTAATTACAAAAAATTAAATCTATTTATTTTTTATCAAATTTCAGAAAGGGAAATACAGGTTGACTATTCTTTATCCAATATTCTTGGGATCAGAAATGTTTCATAATTCAGAAGATTTGTACACCTTATTAAAGAGTGATATTCACTCTGATCACCATATAAATAAAGAATATAAATTTTCAGACAATTTTCTGATAGTCAAAACAAAAACAACAAAAAAACCCTTTCAATCAGTCTCATTGCCAGCTATCTTAGGTAGGTGGGTCATTTTTATTTAAAATGTACAACTTAGAATCTCCCAAAGTATTTTCCACTACACTAAAACATTTAGTCAATGTATAAAGCCCACATAGTTGCCTGCTTACCTGCTGATGAAGATTGTGGGCACAGTAGATATCAACAGCTTCAGTGATTTTATATATATATGATTTTTTAAATCAGTAATAGCTCTTCATAGGTGAAAGAGCATTTTATTTAGTTGCACATAAAGGCATTAATTGCCTCTTTAAAAAAAGAAGACTCATTTTAGTCATTATAATACACATAAATAGTTATATCTGATCATCAATCATTCTTTTAGAATACACTGATAATAGCCAGAAGTCACATTCTTAGGGATATTTATTTGGTTGATTTGTTTTTGCTTTTGTTCTTTAGTTAAATCCTGATTACATTTGTAGTATTGTATTGTAGAAATCACAGCACATGAACTTCTGCTATAATTTAGAACTAATAAAGACTGACACCACATAATACCTCAATAAATTTTCAAACTGTTACTCAATTCCATTATCTCGTTCCAGAATATTCCTGAACAATATAAGGAAATTATAGTTTCACAGTTAACAAAGAAACACACACTATTCACAATTGCGAAGTCATAGAATCAACTTATTGTGTCCAACAATAATTGATTGGATAAAAATATGGCATATATGTGCCAAGAAATACTACACAACCATAAAAAGAATGAAAGCATGTCTTTTGCAGCAACTTAGATGAAACCAGAGGCCATTATCCTAAGTGAAATAACTCAGAAACAGAGAACCAAATTCCACATATTCTCACTTAAAAGTAGAAACTAGAACATGGACATAAAGAGGGGAAAAACAGGCACTGCGGATTCAGAAAGTGGAATGGGTAAAAGGAGGAGACAGGCTGAACAATTAGCTATTGGTTACAATGTTTACTCTTTGGGTAATGGGCACACCAGAAGTCCAAACCTCATCATTATACAATATATCCATGTAACAAAGCTGAACTTATACCCCCGGAATCTATAAAAATAATGTTCAAAAAGGAGGGGCTGACAAGGAAACTCATACATCAGTTCAATAAACAACAACTTTAGGAAACATTCACTAAACATCTACTTGGAGATAGGTACACATTTACAAAATTTAAAGACACTAGATAGCTACCAGAATCAGCCTTCCTCTTGTTCCTGGACTCGCTGCTAGACTACATTTCCCGGACTTTCTTGCAAATGCTATGGTCTTGTGACTGACTTTTAGCCAATGGACATGGGTGAGAGTTTTGTGTACTTCCATGCCTGGTCATAACCCCATCCTAAACAAGAATTCCTCTGCTCTCTATCATCTTCTATGGATAAAAGTGGAAAAACAAGAACAAGGCTCTATGGTAGTGTTTCTCAGCACTCTTATTTAAGCCTTTCCTTATTACAGTCCACAAGGAGTCTTTTTTGATATATTTTTTTCCTAATCCTCCTTTCACATAAAATGTTAATATCATAGGTGTAATATATATCTGTTTACATACTGTGCCTGCTCTTTGGAAAATCACGTAGGATCTAAAATTGTTTACACCCACCTCCTTCCCAAAAGTCCATCTTCACACCCTCAGATGATATAGCTTATTGAGAATGCATGCCCTAGGAAATCATAATACTACAAAATGGAAGATGTCAGCATCCAAGTTAGACTGCTATATGAGCTAGATATAAATTCCAATATATTGAGCTATTATACACTTTGGGTCCAATATGCTATAGCATTTTTACTATGTCTTAAGTAATACAAATATAATAAATGCCTTGTCTTTTTAGTTAGAGAATCCAAGAGCTGGCCAAAACAAAAACAAACTTTAAAGCCCCCACTATATGAATCAAAAAATTTAAAAAGTCTCCAGATAATACATTAGTGATTTACAGATAATATTTGCCTTGAAACATAAAATCTGACCATGAGCGTATGCTGTATGTTTATCTACTCAGTTACAGAATTCCCTCCCAAACAAATATAAAGGATTGGATGGGAGGCTGGCATGCTAGGTTCAGTTACTACCTGTAGCTGCATTGCCTTACTGTTCTTGGAGCTGTCCCACTGGCAAACCATTCAGAATTTCATGGAATGTTCAAAGAGTAGTGATCTGTTACTTTAAACACATAGCAAATAATCATAGTAGTAGATATATTCTGCAATCCAGATAGTCCACTTTTGAGTTTCCACAAAAATATGGAAGTTTATTAAAATGAAATAAACTTAGAATTATTCAAGTTCACATCTACTATTAATTAGTTTTGGAAAAATAAAATAAATGTAGCATTCTATTCAGGTTACATGAATGCAATGTGATCTATGATAATAATAATTATTATTATATTGTATAATTTTAAATTAAATTATATGACAGAAAACAATGAATACTGTCTGAATGTAAATAATCCTCTGATATATTTAATTAGGTAATGAAATGTTATATACTAATTCGTTCTACATTTAACAATTAAAATTCTGTTATTATTTTTCACCAATTGCTTTAATTTTTAAAATATGAGACAACTATAGTTCTGCTGAAATTCTCTCAACAAATAATAATTTATGTCATTAAGAAAGCAGTGGAATATTTCTTAATTAATCTATTCTGACTTCATGGGTATGAAAAACACATTTAACTTAAAAGCATGTACCACTTAAGGGACCAAAATAATTGAATAAAAATGATTCTTTGGGTTTTTTTTAAGTATTTAAAAGTGGTATCTAATTAAATTATGCATAATAAAAATGTCTACAAAGAATTTGCAATATGACTAAGAAAATTATAATACCCTAAAAAACAAAATGTAAAATCTACCCTAAATATTAAGATATCTGCATTATTAAAATGTAAAAAATTACATTTATTGATCATGCCACTGAATGAGACATGTATTATAAATTTAAAATCAGAATGATTGGAGTGTTCTCTAGCAGTTGAAATAAAGTGGACTTTTCAAATAAACCACTTGTTCATTTTGAAACAAAATGAAGGGGTGCATGCAACCTCTATTGTGGTGTTGCATTTGCCATAGGTTTCTTGACGTTGTACGTTTCCTATTCACTTTTTAACTGGTCTTTTCAAACATATGTCTCTAAGTAACCATTGAGCCATTTGTGAGATATAGAAAATTGTAGCAACCATTCAAAATGATGATTCCAGGTGCTTTTCAAAAGAAGTCTTTCAATCAGTGCTCACAGTTTTGGGCCCTCACACTGATGCAATTTACTCAACTACAGCAGCTTGCTCACATGCTGACTTCATGCGGGTTAAAATGGTCATTCTCCAGCACAGACAGAGCAGACAACCAGGGTTCATGACGTGAGGGATTCGGCACATCCTTAATGTCAGCCCATCCTCCTCTGGGCCAGGAGTTCCAACCTGATCAACCATGTCTAGCACACTTGACTGTATGTCCCACACTCATCATCGTTCTACAAAGGTGCTATTCACTGGTTATTTTCCTTGTGCTACTTACTGGTATTGATTAACTATCTATTTAAATATTAAAAGAGTAAATCAGTGACATTTGCCTTTGTAAATATCCTGAGAACACGTGTATGAAAGAGTAACCTACAAACGTGTGCATATACGTCTTGCATACTCACATCAACTAATTGTGAATCAAAGTATCCGGACCCTTTATAGATTGCACTGCCCTTTGTTTGCTTGTAGATCTTCCCAGCAAGGACTGTGTGGTTATCAAAGTTTAGTCTTAGGAAACTTCCAATGTTAGAGGAGAAACAAAATAAACAAAAAACCAATGCTGGCATAGAAGGCAATGCAATTATACCTTTTATTGATAGGTATAATGTGTGTGTGTATATACATAGTGTGTGTGCATGTGTGTATATATATGCATAGAGTGGGTACGTGTGTGTGTGTGTGTGTGTGTGTGTGTGTGTATATGGTGTGTATATATATGTGTATGTATATATAGAGTGAGAGTGACTCCCAAAACACCAGTATCTTTTGGAGTGTGACCCCCTTGTAGTACAGGCTTTCCCAGTTGGGTAAGTGTTGTAGGAACCCACCATCAGCATCTGTGTACTAGTTAGTGTTGTGAGAGAATATGTTTAGCTTCAGTGAATTTTTTTTCAGAGATTCTTTCAATGTGTTTGCCCATTTTGTGAGGGGTGGTTTATGAGCACATCTGACCACAGCGTGTTGAGCATTCAGCAGATTTTGACCAAAAAGGGCATGGTTCCTGAGTCTCACCCTCCCTATTCACCCTATCTTGTCTCCTAAGGCCTTTTTTTTTTTTTTTTTTTGCCCTCCGGATGAAAAAAATCTCAAAGGGAAATGTTTTGCAGATGTGGAAAAGGTGACACAAAAAAATAAACATGTAAGAATAAATACACAATTTTGTATAAATACATTCTGGTTCTTTTGGCGTCCCCCTTCATATATATATTTCTATATATTCCACTGACTTTTAGTACCCAAACTATGTTTCATGTATTCCTCTTCCTCTTGGCATAGCAAAAATAGAACCAAAGAGAATTTAAGCAAATTACCAAAAGTCTCAGGATACTTAGGAGTTGCTGAAATGGTTAGTGCTTGAAAATTTAGAATAAAATTAAGTGAATAAAATGGCTGGACACACTAACTGCTAGGAACTTTTAAGCAACATGAAAATGAGAAGACTCAAATTCCAATTTAAATCTGATACTGTTTTTAAAACTTATCAGACTCAGGTCTCCTGTTGTTTCTGCCTCACTGAGGGAAAACTGGAGTTTCCAGAGTTCAACAGCAGGGGCTGCCATTAAAGCTGTTTTCTTTCTTCGGTAAAACCGATTCAAAGGCGGACTATTGGAAAATTGGTGCTTTTGTAAAGTAGAAAACTCAGCAGAAGGATAAAATTATTCTGTTTCTCATAGAAAACTCTATGCAACCTTTCCATCTATTGGATCGAAATTGAAGTTTTAGTCTTATGAGACCATGAAGGGTGAAATTAAAGCTTTGCTAACTTTGACACCCCTGCTGTGTGGGATTTGGGAGAGAGGAAAGGCCTCTGCTAGGCCACATTTTTTGCTGAAATTATTAAAACTTCTGCTCCTATCTAATAAAACGGATACTGAGTTTTCAACATCCTTCTGATGTTCTTTACAGGTGTGAAAAATAGATAACACAACTCCTGACCTTTAGTTGTGATGATTTAAAATATATTTGATTAAAATCCTAAATAACCCACGGAGTACAAATTCCCGACCTTCCAGCTAATCCGCCTTAGCACCTCCCATCACCACTACCAAACACACACCTGTCTACCACTTCATCATAACCTCCAGTCCATCTATCCTGTAATTTCTCCATCACTTCTCTTAGTGCTATGCTTAGATACCAAGATTGCCATTTCAGCAACTTTGCTGTCTTATAATAGTGCATTGCTCCCCTCTACCAAACACCCACCTACCCAAAAAAGCATGTTTTGCTCTACTTGCATTAAAAGGCTCAAGTTTCTCTAATTAAAAAATAAATCATTACCCTACTATCCAGTACAATTACAATTGTATTTCTCAGTTAAGTCTCACAAGAAAATATCTTAAAATATTCGCCTGTCATAGTTTCTTCCATTTCTTCATTTTCCCCTCCAATCTATTGCTCTTCCAGTTCACTCTAGTTCATTCCCCCTGGTTACCCCTCTAACATGCTCTCACCAGGATCGTCATTCATTCTTAGGTTGTAAATCTAAAGAATAACTTTTATTCTTTATTTATCTTTCGCAAGCACTTGACAGAGGTGACCGTGTCCCCCTCCTGGTCCCAGGGTTTTTCAAGCAATAGCAAGCATCTTTTTCTCCTATTTCTTTTGATGCTCTTCCCCAGCTTGTTTTCCAGCTCTATCGCCTCTAATTAATTAGTTAGTATTATTTCTTTGTTCCTTCTCCACTGTCAACTAATAATCATTCATTCTCCCATAGGATTGATGATCACATGTGGATCTAAGATTCTGAAATCCATACTTCTAATCCAGACAGTGTTTTGATGCCCAGACCCGTAAGATACTCAAAACCATAACTTGATACCTGAAATGTTATGAGCCATTATAGTATGCCAGTCTTGAAGATAAAACTTTCACTAAAGTATCTGTTAATTCCCATAAGTGTCCTATAAATAGGCATTATTATTATCATCATTTTACAAATGAGGAAACTGAGGCTGAGATAAAAAGAGATATCTGCCCAAAATCACACTGATAGCAGGTGGAAGAGTCTAAATTCATGCTGAGTCCCAAGTTTGTGCTCTTGACTATTATCTAACTGCACACTTAGTATCTGCAAATTACATATGTGCTTCAAATCAAACCCATCTGAAAATGATTCAATGGATTCCTCCATCCTCTCACCAACACATATACACACTGAAAAATCCATTGTCCTTCTCTTGTCATCTCATTTGCCATTTGCCTCTGCAAAAAGTGCCACTTCCACTAGAAAATCTCTCTCCTTTCTCTCCCTGAATACTTTTAGTAAATCAATTTTCTTCTCTTATATAATAGCACCTCTCTGCAGTGGACTTTGCAATGCATTAGGGTATTTTCCAGGCTGGGTGTTGTGGCTCACGCACGTAATCCCAGCACTTTGAGGATATTTTCTGTTCTGAGTAATTACTATATCCCTAGATGTAGGGAAAGTCTTTCAAGAAAAGTCTAGTTAATTGATGGGCTAACTACTTGTATTAACAATCGATGTTATATCATGTATAATTATTGAAATTTAAAACTACAAAACCACCTGTTGGCAATGTTATTTCTGATAATTATGTGGCTACTTCTCAAGCAGGAAAAGTTCTACCTAATGTGAATTTATGTAATGAATAAAATAGACCAGTTATATGAAGATAGAAAATAGGGGGTGTTAAAAGTTATTGAGTATTCAGTCTAAAATCTACTGGACTGAAATTAAGTTTATCCTCTTCACAGGGTACCCTTATGCCCACCAGAGTGCCCTTGCATTATAGCTGTCCACAAGATATTTGTTGAATAAATGAATAAAGGCTTAAACAAGTGAATGAAATGACCTTCATCCGCCAAACATTATCAATGTGTTATATGCATGATCTTATTTAATATTCACAATGTTCTCAAGAAGACTTTTAAATAAAAATCTGAAATTTAAGGAGCTAAAAAAATCTATGCAGATTCTAGAACCAGTACATATCTGACTCTGAAGCCCGGGCTTTCTCTCCTGCACTGTATGGCTAACCATCACACATTCTGTCTCCATTTATCTTAGACTGAAATATCTCTAGGTTGTACACACAATCAAAGTTTCAAACAAATTCTAACTTTTGACTTATTTGTTGCATGAGTTTTGTAAAATTAATTGACAGAAGAATATCATCTGACTTGTAAAAATCTTAAAGAATGAGCTAAAATGTAGTATTTTCCTGATTAACTTATACCTATTTTTCCACATTTTGCTAAAGGCAATCAGCTGTAAACTTTAATGTACAAATTTTATGTAAAAGCTGTGCATTTTTAAATAAATAATTTCAATGATTATACAACATATCTTTTCAAAGATAAATTTCACTTTTAAAAAATGATTTTTCTTCCAAGTTTTGTTCAAATTTGATTTGTATTCATTACTATGAACTGCCCTAGTTGATGTTTTATAAATAATTATGTCTTTGATCTCATAGTCTTAATTGCTATTATAAAGACATAATAGACATTTTAAAAGGCAAAAATAGCGACTAAGACAGAATTTTAAATATTGACACTATGATAAAACAGCTAACAATATTTTAAAATATATTTGTATTTTCTTTTAGTTACCTTTCTCATTTAAAATTTGAAACTTTTCTTACCCTTGCATATTTAAAGATGACCTTTATTTTTACAGTCATTATAATATCTAATGTATAAGAAAATGCCATGAAATATTCCTCTACTACCTATTTTAGTAAATGTTAGAAAAAGTCATCATCTATCATCTTGGCTTTCTTCTTGTTCATCCTCATTGTAACAATATTATGCTAATTTATTACTTCTGTCAAAGAAAATTCTAAAATCAGTCTATAAATGTAATAGTAATCAGATATTTCTGTCTTGAATGATTTGTTTATAAAAAGCAAAGAAATGTCAAATAAGAGATGGATGTTTCATTAATCCTTTCTTTTAAAGATATTTTATAGTTTGCATACAGTTAATATGATACCACAAACACCCCAATTATTAAACGTGGCAGATATATATATTGTAATGGTTTTCCCAATTTAATGTTCATCAGTAGGTGTTTTGGTAGGTGGAAAGATCTTTGGTAAATATGCTTATAAATCAGCATGATATCTTTCCAAACATATACTGGCTCAGGGTAACCTTTTCCTTCCACTTTTAAAAAAATTAACACTGCTCATCAGAATTAGTAGCCACACATAAATACAAGATGAAACAATGTATGCTACAGCTTGGAAAAGTGGTGACACATAGTAGTTACTCATGAAATAAAAGTAAAGTGTCTCTAGCATTATCAAAGACAGCAGGTTTTAGGGACAAGAACATCACAAATAGAAATTGACATGCGGAAAGGCAAAAATCACATTGCTGACCTGGCACTCCATTTTCTAATTTGATGAAGCCTCCCCAACCCCTAGGGGAGGATGAGATTAAGAGAAAGAAGCAATCAAGAAACCTGGGCCTCTCTTTTGGGGCTTGCTGGGTTTCTTGGTCCTGATTATATGTTAGAATTACTTGAAGACAGGAGTCATTTTTTAAAAAAATGCTGATACCACCACAATAGGCAAGACAGATTTGATCAAACTCTCTGGAAAGTGGTATCTGAGTAGTTCTTAATAATCTCTCCAACTGATTTTAATATAAAGCTGGGACTGACAGCTAGTGATAAATATGGTTTTCTATATATTTCTAGATGTTTTATAATAGAGAATAATTGTTTTCTCTGAGAAGTTGTGGGTAGTCACAGGATAGGAAAACTTAATGGAGTGCTTCTTTGTAGTATGATTGGAGAACTGTAATTTTTTAGAAGATTTGCTTGTCCTGAATGTTTTCATATTTCCTTTCAGAGTGCCTTGGTATACGAGGTCTGACCTTTAAGTCTGTGAACTTGCCACTGTGTGCTTACATTGGCAGCTCTGTACCAAAAAGAAAAAAAAAAACCCAGTAAGGTTTCATAACCTTGTTATATCAGTGTCTCACAGTTGTTTTTGTGTTGATGTGTGGAGATGACTTGCTAAGCGGCCTTCATTATTGTTGTTGCATGTTTTTGTGTCCCGTTGTGAGAATGTTGGAACTTGAATTAGAGTGATGAACAAACATTAAATTTATTGCTAAGCTTGGCAAGAGTGGAAATAAAACCAGGGACATGATAGTACACATTCATGGGAATAATGCCATGAGAAAACGGCAATGCACAAATGGATTAAATGTTTTTTTGAGGGAAGAGAAAGCGTCACGGATGAAGAGAGGTCAGGATGGCCAGTAATGAGCAGAACTGACAAAAACATTGCAAAAATCTGTTGAATTATGAGTCAAAATCATTGGCTGCCTGTGAGAAGCATAGCAGACCAAATAAACATTGATAGCGAAACAGTTATGAAAATCTTAGCTGTAGAAAGATGTGTGCAAAATGGTCCTGAAAGAGCTCTTGGATCATAATGCACCAGCTCTCAAAGCACTGTCTGTGAGGGAGTTTTCAGACGGTAAACAAATAACTGTTTTGAAACACTCTCCCTAACTCACCTCACCTGATCACTGACCCCCAATGACTTTTTTCTTTATCCAAAGACACAGAGACTGTTGAAAGGAAGACATTTTTATGACATTCAGGACAACAAGGATAATATGATGACAACACTGATCGCCATTCCAGATAATTCCAAAACTGCTTTGACAGGTGGACTAGAGACTAGCATCAGTGCATAGCTTCCTAAGAGGACTATTTTGAAGGTGACCACAGTGATATTCAGCAATGAGGTAAGTGGCAATTTTTCTAGGATGAGTTTGCAAGCTTAATTGTCAGTCCTTATACAGCAGTGGTCCGTAAGGTGTGGTCTCTAGACCAGGAGTGTTCACATCACTTGGGAACTTGTTGAAGGCACAAATACTTAGACCCTGCCACAGACCGGTCCAAACATCAAATCTGAGAGTGGAGACGAGTTATCTCAGTTTTAACAAGTTCTCTGGGTGATTCTGGTACCTCACTAAAATTTGAGAGCCATTTGGCATGTGTTTGTGCAACTCAGCTAACCTGGGGTGTGGAGGTTCAAGGGTTCAAGAGAATAATGTAGTTTTTTCATATGTGACCAGAGACTTTAACTGAGAACCTGAACAGGCTTGCATGTACACAGCAGTGGGAGTCAAAGTGAGAGACCACTAGTGGGACTTACTGATAAGAGTCTCTTGACCTACCTGCCTCCTCTCACATGGAGATTTTTTTTCCTAATTTGAAGAGCTGAGCATCCACGGTGTTTCAGTGTTAGGCTGTTATTGGTATCTCCAACAAAATCTAGATATATAAAGTGAGGAATGGGTACCTAGAAATAGAGAAATCTGATAAGTGTTAGGAGCGAGAAGGGCGAGAAGGGGCACAGAGACAGAGACTGTATGACAGAATCAGAAGTTCTAAGAAAACTGTACTAAAATAGGCAGTTCAGTGGCTTCACTTCCAGGAGAGTTCCTTGGTTAGTAATGATGTCTCCCACCACAATAAACACAGAGCAAAACAAACACTTTGTGGAGGTAGCTCTGGGAAAAACAACACCTTTTGCTGGTGATGGCCACCGATCCTTGCATGGTTAGTAAATGAAGACCGCTTCCCCTGAGATTCAGATACTTATGATCAGAAATCCATCTACTGCAAACACAGGTCAGGATGGCATGCGATATGTGTTCCTGACTACTTGTGAGTTTTCTAGGCAATATAAAGACAACAGCTTAATACAATTCTGTCATGAAGGTCTCCTCTAACTCTCCTTAATTTCTGGCTTATAGAAAAGCAACATGATTGAAACAATGCTTTTTCTTCACTCTTAGGTGACAACCTACGCTTGAATACAGACTTCTCTACTTATTGTGTTTTCCTCACCTATAAAAATGTTTCTCATCTATTAAATGGAGATGATGGAAATGCCGATCTTAGGTATTTTTATGATGTCATCTTTCTACCATACCTAACACAAGGCATTGTACATACTATGTGCTCAATTTGTGGAAGCTATTTCTTATTAAATCATAAATTGCTTAATGTTATTTACAAAATTAAAAACAAAATAAAATTATCATTTAGCATCATACATATTTTATATAGTTGGTATAGGCATTTTATTACAGATAGTAAACATATATATATATACATTTTATAGCCTAATATTTATATTGTATAACAAATGTACATTATATATATTTTTTTTGTATAGACATTAAATATATATTTTTTTGTATCTGGAAAAAATGTTCTCAGAGTAAAAAAAAATTGTTAAATGATTCCCTAAGTTTCAGCTGGTAAAGAAAAGAATGGAATAAAAAGAAGAAGAGAAAAGTGTGTGTGTGTGGTGTGTGTGTGTGTGTGTGTTCTTTGGATGAGAAGGCAGTATAAGGGATGGAGCATGGGATTCCGAATCATATTGACTCATGTAGTTTAATGTATTGATTAGTTCTTGATTGCAAATCATCAGCAAAGGCACAGAGCTTAGAAGGTTTAGTAATGTCATCCTTGAGAAAATAAATTTCTCTCACAGCTTCCACATTTTAAAAACATCAATAATAAAACCTATGACTCTAGATTCAGTTTAAAATAAACCCACCTAGCCAATATAAGCAACTGGCTCATAGTAGGTATTCAGTAAACAACATATTTTTCCAAGAGGAACCTTATCTATGTCTCAGCTCTATGAACCCAATACCAGCTGGACAAAAGTTCAGGGTGCAAGGGAGGAATGGGTTTGAATAAATAGACCATGTGGGCTTGGAGAAGCAACCTGTGAGAGCAGCAACCACAGCACCTGAAGCAGGAACATCAGAGACTTCAGGAGGAACCATAAAAGAGGGATGGTCAATATTCAGCACCAAAACCTGGAAAAACAATCACCAGGAATGCCCAAGTAGCAAATGCACCTAGAATTCTGACTCTCTGCAGGTTATCTTCCCCATCTGGGTCCCATGTGGGCAACACAATTCTCAGGATATGGCATCATAAAGGGTCTCGATAAAATACAACTAAAATTTTAAAATACACATCTATCTTGTTATTATGACCAGGTTGTAAAACTAGAATGCAAGAATATCTGCAAAATTCACCACAACAATTGCTGGAACTATTCTCTCAATTAGAGAGAATGACATCACATTTAACATCCACATTGTTATAACTAACTCAGAACTTTGAGAATAAGAGACATTTCCTTTGTCCAAATTTACAGCAGAGTTCAACTTCACACTGTGTATTTCTAGAAGAATAACAGAACTCTCCAGGGAACACATTTCTGTATATGCGATCTCCTTAAATCCCAACATTATGACTGTAACAATATGAATAGTTTTTATATAACTTGAAATGATTCTTTTCAATTTCCAAAATTTTTATAATTAATCTCTGAAATAGACTTGGTATTACTTATAAGAAAATCAATGTTTTGCTCTCAGCATCGGTACGAATATATAAGAAATATGGAAACCATATTTATCTCTCTTAGGAATTGCTATATTAGAACCTGTATGTCCTACTAAAGATTTTGTGGTCACTGTAAGAAAATTCCTTATTGTGTATTCCTTCCAAATATTTCTAGATACACTGAATAACCTAGTTTTGCAATCACTTTAAATATATTGTTTTTGGTAGCTAACGGTTGGAAAATTATTTAAGATTATGACATTAATAAATAAAAATATAATATGTACCATAGAATACTTTTCTCCAAAGTAGATATAAAGAATAAGACTATAAAACACATCAGTGAATAGTTTTATCCTGCACAGATATGAAAAAATAGTCTAGCCTTAGTCCACTAGTAGTATTAATCATGCATGTGCCTATAGATGACATCACTTTTACATCAACATTGTTATAACTAACTTAAAACTTGTGAAAATAAGAGACATTTCCTTTGCCCATATTTGCAGCAGAGTTCAACTTCACACTGTGTATTTCTAGAAGAATAACAAAACTCTCTGGGGAATATATTTCTGTATACTGGATCTCCTTAAACCCCAGTACTATAACTGTAACAATATGAATAATATGAATATGTATTTTCCCTTCTTTCTATTTTATATACAATACATACTTGAGAGCTAAAAGCTAAATGCAACTTGTTTATCCTAATAATGATTAATAAAGTTAGAGAGTAATTCCCTGTTTTAACAAAGGAACGTATTTCTATTCCCTTTAACAAAGGAGCTTATTTCTATTTACTAAACTATATTTTTACTTAAAAAATAATTTCTGTTAAGAATATAATGGCTATTAATTTGGGGGAATACTTTGATGGCAATAAATTGCAAACTCAATTCAAATTTTCTTTCATGAAAAAGAAAACTTGTTGACACAGATTGATAATTTAAAATCTCAAGGATTATCTTAATTTAAGCAACACTGAATTCAAGAGCTTATGACGTCTCCTGGTCAGGTTTCTTGACATGTTTCAGCTTTCTCCTTCTCATTTAGTTCCAAGGGATAATAAGGTCTTTAATGACTCTAACAGCTCCAAATTCAGAGCTGTAAAATTTTGCAGGTTTAATTTTAGCAGTCAAAAAATATATCTCTTGGAAAAGCCTACCCATAATTGTAATTGTCTCTGATGCAGTTGCTTGTTCAAATTAGAATGTATGGTCTTTAAATGTTTTGATTAATCGAACATGACTCATCTATCCTATCTGTCGGTGGTGTCAACAGTAACCATAGAATGTTACCCCGAGTTTGGGGCTGGAGTTGATCCTAGAGAAAAAAAGCAAAGAATGTTAACACACAAGTTGAGTGAATAGATGCTAGGGCCCCCCAAATAGCAATCATCTACTAAACTTTATAAGATTAAATGAGTGTTGACTCTCAAAATATGTTTAATTTTATAAATTTTTTTCTTAATAAAGTTGAGATTTATAAATAGGCATTATATTTTCTGATATCAGATGACCAAATCATAATTCTAATAAAAACTTAGAAATTTTCCAATTGCCTTTGCCATCTTGGATTAACCAGTATTTGGTCTGTCACACTGCATATTTACTTTGTGTATAGTGGAGGAGAAAGGCAAAGCTATATCATATATATGTAGAAAGGCAAAGCTATATCATATATATGTACAGATGTGTGTATTATCATAGTGTGCATATGGCAATATTCTTACATAAATTAAGATGAAGTACACTTTCAGATTGTATCCCATAAAAATAACTTCTGTATTCCTCTTGTGAGGTAGAAAACACTGATTTTGTGTAGAATATTTGAAATAAAAAGAGACAGAGACATAGAGCAAAGAGTAGCATTCCTAAGTAAATAAGAAACTAACACAAGTTTTGCAAAGGATGTTAAAACATCCAAAACAGCAATTTGGTGCAGGCTTGGTAATTAAATAATCTGAACTCTTCCACTGGGATATGCCAAGAATGGTCTGAATTGATAGATAAAGTCATAATACAAGATAAAAGGGTACTTTAGTCACAACGCAAATACATTTGGATGGAACAAACCAACAGGATCTAAGATAAAGCGACTAGAAAAGACCATATTTAATAACTAAGTGTAACCACCAGATCCTTCCTGACAACTGGGTAGGAAAATAATTTAGGAGATTGCATGACAACTTTCTTTGTGCCTTCCCCCTCCATTTCCACAGTACAAGAACTTCCACTGTGACTCCCCAGGCTCACCAGCAATCATCAAATCTTTCCAGGAAATTTGATCATCAACCCAGGAACCATGATGTAGTCAACAAAGATTATAGAGTCCTAGAGCTTCAAGGTGCTTCTAAGTATCTCTCCCTCAAAGCCACGGCTCTCCCTCCACCTCTCAAACACTTAAACTGATCTTCACGAAGAAAAGAAAATTGGCGGATTTCAAGAGATGTGGTTTTCTCAAAGAGCTATGTACAAACTTAATCAGAACAAAGGAGCTCAAAGCTGTGAACAATGGGAGGTTGAAACACAATTTTGCTCTATTTAGAGCCCTGATTTCAGACAAAAGCATAATTTCAAAATCCCTGACTTACTGTGTTATCCCCTTGCTTCCTAGTGATTTTGAACAGAAAGAAGTATCCCACATATCCAGCAGAAGGCCCTGAGGCCTGTGTCTCTGCCTTCCAGGGCTCCATCTCACCATGTTTGCCCTCATTCCCCTCTCCAGCCACACAGGGCTCCTTCCGGGACCTTGAACCCCCCTCCAATCACAGGAAGGCCGTGCTGTTATTCAGTCCACTCAGGATGGCATGCTCTTTTTTTTTTTTTTGAGTTGTAATCTCACTCTGTCACCCAGGCTGGAGAGCAGTGGCACATTCCCAGCCACTGCAGCCTCGACCCGCTGGGCTCCTGCGATCCTTCCGCCTCAGCCTTCCAAGTAGCTAGAACTACAGGAGTGCGCTACCACGCCCAGCTAATTTTTGATTTATTGTAGAGATGAGGTCTTGCCAAGTTGCCCGGGTGGGTCTTGAACACATGGGCTCAGGCAATCCTCTCACCTCAGTCTCCTAAAGTCCTGGGATTACAGGTTGAGCCACCAAGCCCGGCAGGCATGTTCTTATATCTCTCTTTTCTAGTTACCTATTTCCTTTCATCTTTCTGATCTCAGTCTGAGTCATCATTGCCCAGGAAATCTACTAATTTGTAGTATTGAACAGAGTCACCATTACAGACTTATTTATTGGTGATTGGATTTGTTTTATTCTTCTGCACATGACTATAATCCTCAGGACAGCCGCTACATGGTTTATCTTGCCACTCATGTATCCCCTATCTGCACTGTGTGAGCCTGAAACTTATCTCAATCTATTTCAGCTTTCTTCCAGTTTTCCCTCTTGTAGGACAAACATCTACATTTCCCTGAATCTCCAGTAGCTAGAGTTCCAGATAGGATGTAGTTGCTGAAAAAGAGATGTACCCAGCAAGGCTTGGACTTGGAACTAATCTAAGTGAATAGAGAGG
The DNA here is from genome assembly GCA_963574415.1 of Tarsius wallacei. Taxonomy (NCBI): domain Eukaryota; kingdom Metazoa; phylum Chordata; class Mammalia; order Primates; family Tarsiidae; genus Tarsius; species Tarsius wallacei. Next base: position 3,958 of record CAUYQG010043206.1, on the reverse strand, counting down.
CAACAAGGCATTTGAGAGCATGTAAACCCAGTTCTGTGGGACAGCTCCTCATCCACAGATCATAGCTCAGGTGGGATAACCGTGGAGCTAGGAGACGCACGGTGGCATCTTGCATCCTCCTGATACTTCCCAGTGGGCACCTACTCTGTAGTTAGGCCTATTCTGCGGTAGTCTGCTGGCGGTCACCAGTATACTCTCACAGTCTTCCAAATCCCCCAATTCCTTGTATGTTTCTGCTATATATCTATGTTTTGTTAATTACAACCAAATTCAAGTGATTCGGTATTAAGTTTTTGTTGCACAGGTGAATACACAAATGAAAGAGTAGACACTACCTGAATTTACATGAAATGTTTAATATCTATGATAGATAAAATGAGACAACTTGCACCCCTTATAAGATTGTGTTAATATTCTTCTTTTGTTCTTTGTGAGTTCTAGGTTACAAACACATGTGAAATAAGTAAGGAGATGGATTTCAACATTAGCAAAATTCAATTGCCTATTTGTCACAAAAAAAAACTGAAAATAATTTTACCCCAGTTTGAAAAAAAATCTTTATTCATACTTCTTTTACAACTATTAAAACTAAAAACTGACTGAAATGGACTTTTTTCCTTAAAATGGATTACATGCAAATGAGCAAAAAGTGGATAAGGCAAATCTAATAAGAAAAAATAAGAAAAGCAGTGTTAGGTTAAAAAGTAGTAACTCATTCAAACAAAAAGACTAACAAAAATTAAAACTCAAATGATTCGCTGGAGAAAAGGACAAATGTGTTGCTTTTATAAAGGTTGTAAATTCAGTATTTTTTCTATGTTGTATATTCAGCCAAGGACAAAATATTAATTATAAAATGCCCATTAATATGAGTAAAAAAACAATCCCACTACATCAACCCAAACTGTGCCAAATATGCCATTTATTTGGGAAAAATTGAATTAATTCTACCTGGCATAAGGTAAGGTAAGATCATTAATTTTAACTGGCCTAAGGTAGAATTGTTCTTGTGACACAAACATAGCCAGTTAGTTATTTGTCTGGATATGTTCATACACCTGCCTCACCTAGGCTTGGTGGGCACCTCACATTTCACTGTTCTTTCCACAGGCTGCCAAGGACAGTGCCACCAACCTGCCTCCAGCACAGAGAACCAGATTCCATCATGAGTTCAGTAGACTGGGAAATATGCCTTATGTGTGATTTCTGTTTAATCATAACTAGAAGGTATACAAAATATCCTTGAAAATATATTATTTAAGATTACCACTAACAAGATATATTTATCCCAGTCACTGCCCTCCCTAGAGTTACGCACACAGGCACACACATGCACACTCTTCAATAATGCCAAATTAGAAAGACAGACCTCACTTAATGACGTCAATGGGTTCTTGGAAACTGGGACTATGCAAATGATGGACAACAAAATCAATTCTACAATAGGCTAGTTAGTATACATGAAAGTTAAGATCCTATGACATATTTCTGGTCACAAAAACATCACCAAATTTCTAAATAAAGGCACTTTGAATATTAAACATTGAAATAAATGTGAGATATACAGACATTTAAGAAAGAGTAATAAAAACAAGTAAGGTCATTCTTTATCTAATTTTTGGTGAATCAGTGCTTGACGGTTGTAGTGGTGGTAAGTAAAATCAAGAAATTAATGTTTGCAAAGCGAAGATTGCCAGGAGTTCCTCCTGCCCCCGGCAACTCAAACACAAGCACAAATTTGGCAGGGCTCACTAAGCTCTTTCATACTTCATGGCTTATTGTCGTGAATCTGTATGATTATCTCACACTTTACAGATTTTCATTTTACAATCATTTTTATTCATTCATTCATCCGATCATTTTGTAATCTGCTTATTTTAGTTCAGGGTCTCAGGTGTCTGGAGCCCATCCCAGCAGCTCAGGACACAAGGCAGGAACCCGCCCTGGACAGGGCCCACCCTAACACAGGATCACTCACACACACCCACACTCACTCACACTGGGACTGCGTTGACGCCCCAGTGAACCTCAAGTGCACATCTTTGGGATGTAGGGAGAAACTAACATATCCAGAGAAAACCCACTAGCTATGGGGAGGACATGCCACCTCCACACAGATAGTGACCCCAGCAGGGAATCGATTTTGTTTTTCTCATCAATGTTATAGCAAAATGACATTACTCAAGGATCTATTGTAACCTAAAATAATTTAAAGTTATTAAAAAGGGTATTATAATAACATTGATATTGACTTGTGGTCTTCCAAAGTTAGTGCACATTAAAAAAAAAACTCTACATTTTAAAATATGTACACTTCTGAGTTCCAAGTTACATGCCTAGTAATTCAGACATTTTATTTTGGAAAATGCCCTATCTGGTAGAGATAGGACCACTATCAAACTTTTAAGAACACTGCTGTAAGAGGTAAGAACATCTAATGAAATCATACTGTCTTTATATTTAAATGTATTCTTCTACTGAAAGTACATGAAGCAATATGACTTCAGAACAATAAAATAAGAACTAGATGTGGAATATGAATGTGATTTACAATTACACTTTCCTTAACGTTGACTTCCTAGTCGTTGTGTGTTAAAGTAAAACTACCCTTAAACACATACACAAAGGGACCATGTAATGAAAAATTAAATCAAACTTGGTTAAAAAGCAAAGTGATGATTCTTTCAGTTACTGCTGTATTGATGTTTTTTCTCTTCTGTTTTCCTATAATTTAGAAAGAATTAGAAAAGCTGCCAAATGCTGTGAGGATTTAAATACCATTAAATTAAACATAATAAAATGGTGGGGAAACAGAAAGTGATGGCCAGTAGCAGAGAAACACGAAATGAAAAATCTCTCAATTATGTTAACAACCATATTAAATTCAACTGTGTGAATTCAAAAGAAACAAATCTATCAAGTGGAAAGACTACACAGTAAGCTATATCAGAAGCCAATAGCCATTTTAGTGAAAATAACTATAGGTCAGGCGCAGTGACTCACACCTATAATCCCAGCACTTTGAGAGATCGAGGTGAGAGGATTGCCTGAGTCCACGGGTTTGAGACCAGTCTGGACAACTTGGCGAGACCTCAATCACTATAATTAAAAAAAAAAAAACTAGTCAGGCATGGTGGTGCATGTTTGTAGTTCCAGCTACTTGGAAGACCGAAGCAGAAGGATCAACTGAGTCCAGCAGGTCAAAGTTGAGGTGGCCTTGAACGTGCCTCTATACCCCAGTCTGGTCAAGAGTGAGATTCTGACTCAAAAAAAAAAAAAAAAAGGAAAATGAAAAAAACTATACTTCCAAGGAAATATTATATTGTACACATGAACCCAAATTAGTGGCATTTATTTAAACTCCATAGATACATTTCAGAAAACATAAGATTGTGGAATTTGAGATTGGGAGGGATCTCAGCTATTTATCCCAAACTCTGCTTTTAAAAAATTAAGAAGCTAAAGTGGGTTACAAAAAGTGTTACTTGGCCAAAGTCTCTCTATTACTAAAGCATGGATCTAGGATAAGAGCTTCATTCATTTTTTTCTTCAGCCTCTGATCCCATTTCCCTGTTACCTACACGTTAAACCACACATTTACCACTTATCACTTTCATTGAATAATAAAATCACAACCAAAGCAATGATAGAAAAGAGAGGGTGCCCCTCCAAAGTATACACATTTTAAGAAAGGAAAAAAACTGTATTGAAATTGTAACACTAGATATATACCCATAACAAAAGATGAATGTAAGTCACATTTGACTTTTGCAAATACAAGAGGTGCTCAAAGTGGTTACCATCAGCGTTCAGACACTTCTGATTACAGCGAACTACTGCAGGACTTGTTGCTGTGTGAGGCTTCCCAGATCTTGCCTTGTGCACATCACATACAGTACCCATGCATTTCAAACTTATCATGAATGCGTGCAATTGTTAGGTGTGTTGGAGGTTATGT
>CAUYQG010043201.1:0-15196 GCA_963574415.1 Tarsius wallacei | reverse complement strand
ATTTTTGCTCAAAAGCTCAAATTTTATCATTGTAACAAATAGTGCCAGCTGTTTTCCTTGAATAACAGGTATGCATTTGTTCATTTTCAAGTGAATTTCTGCCAATATCCATAGTTTCATAGTTGTCCTTTTTTTTTTTTTTCTTTGGAGTTGGAGTCTCACTCTGTCGTTCACACTGGAGTGCAGTGGCCGCTCCCGGCCACCGCAGCCTCGACCTGCTGGGCTCCGGCGATCCTTCCGCCTCAGCTTTCCGAGTAGCTGGAATTACAGGCGTGCACTACCACGCCCGGCTAATTTTTTGACTTATTGTAGAGATGAGGTCTCACCAAGTTGCCCAGGCGGGTCTCGAACCCGCGGGCTCAGGCAATCCGCTCACCTCAGCCTCCCAAGGTGCGGGATTACAGGCTGAGCCACCGAGCCTGGCTCATAGTTGTCCTTTTAAATAAAAATTGTGTTCAAGGAAAAAAGCAGCTAGTTCATTGCAAACAATTGCCCAAGTGACAACATAGGACTGAGATACAGAGCAAGAAGTGTTTTATATACTTCCTATTTCGTAACAGAATATTAAAAAGACATACTTAAGGTTTGTGATTTAATAAAATTAATAAATTTTCCACTTCATCAAAGACATTTCTAAGTGAAGATGGCATGGGTTTTACTGTGAGTGCAATGAATACAATGAATCCTAGTATGGCTGCCTTGATTCATGTGAAGGCATCAGCTATATCCACCACTGCTTCTGCAGTGTAAACATCAATACAGTTTTCCTTAAAAGGCAAATAAAGTCTTAGAATTATTATGAAAATAGTTTTGGTGTGAAAATGCCTTAGAGATCCCAGAACAGCTGAGAAACTATGGATAGTTGGCAAAAATTCACTTGTAAATGAAGAAAAGTATACCTGTTATTCAAGAAAAACAACTGACACTATTTGTTGCCAATGATGATGCTCTAGGATAAATGTACAAAATAAATTGTTGGGTCATGAGTCATGTAAAATTTCAAAATACTAGACAATGCCAAACAGCTTTTCAAAGTGATTGCACTGATTTATATTCTAATCCTAGCTGCACCACTACATCGTTACCAATATTTTGTATTGTCAGACTTCTTAATTTGTGCCAATCATAGCAGATATAATTGACTTTCCCTGAATATTAACTAGGTTGAAATTGTTTTTTATATGCTTATTGGCCATTTGGATATCTTCTTTTGTAAAATGTTCAAGTGCTTTGTCTATTTCATATTGGATTACTTGACTTCTTTAATTTGCAATAGTTCTTTACGTATTCTTGAAACTGGACTGAATTGCGTCAGTTATATGTGTTACAAACATTTTTTTCCTATACCGTGTCCTGTCTTTTCATTTTATGGTGTCTTTTGATTAATCTCAAAAAAAATTTTTTTTAAGCTGTGGTCTCACTCTGTTGCCCAGACTGGAGTGCCATGGCTCAATCCCAGCTCACTGAAGCCTCAACCTCCTTGCCTCAGGTTATCCTCCTGTCTCAGCTTCCTGAGAAGCTGGGATTACAGATGAATGCCACCGTGTCCAGTTAATTTCTTTTTTCTTTTTTTTTTTTTTTTGTAGAGACAAGGTTTCACTATGTTCACTATGTTGCCTAGACTAGTTTTGAACTTCTGGGCCCAAGCAATTCTCTCACCTCAGTCTCTCAAAGTGCTAGGATTACAGACTTGAGCCACCACGCCCCGCCAACTGACATTATTATGTAGTATTTATTAAAACCACAGAATCACACGTTAACTAATCTGGTTTAAAATATGATAAAAGATTAAAATAAGAAGAGAACTGAGAAGGGGAGAAAGAAGTAGTGGTATCAGTGACAGGGCCAAGACAGTGTCACCTGCTGTACCTCCTAAACAGAGTGTAATCCAAATGGGTGTCAGTGCTCCCTCTATCCGATGAGCTCTCTCCTCTGCCTATCAAACTCATCCCATGAGGCCCTCTCAGATGTCATCTTTTCTTCATACTTCCCCTAGTCCCCCCTTCACTAAAAATAATTGCTTCTTAATCTGTACTTGAAGAGTACTTTATGCTTATGCCCAAAAGACATTTATTGAATGCCACTATATTCCAGGGACTGTGGTATATTTTTAAAAGGAAGTACTCTAAGTTACTACAAAAAGCAGAGAATGAGTAAATAGACTGAGCTTTGTCACCATTTAATTGTGTGTTATCCATCATCTAAATGATAATAATTTTTAAAAATGATACTAACAGGAAACCTTTATATAATGCTTACCATGTATCAGACATTGCTCTCAGGATACTACATTCATTAACACATTTAATTCTCACAACAGCTCTAGGAGATAGTTTCTTATTATTACATATTTTACAAATGAGGAAACTGGGGCACAAACAGAATGAATAATTTGCCAAAGACATACAAAGGCTTTCTAGCTCTATCTAGAGTGCTAATGAAATGATGGTTTGTGAACCAATACAGGCCACAAACTTTTTTTTTTTTTAACTAATCCCTACTGGGTAAATACAGAGATTAAATGTATTCAGTGCTGTCCAATGCAGTAGCCAATAGTCTCATATGGTTATTTCAATTTAAAATTATTAAAATTAAATTAAGGATTCAGTTTTTCAATCACACTAGTTACATTTCCAGTACTCTAGGCACATGTGGCTATGGCTACCATACTGGGCAGTACAACATTTATATCACTGCAGAAAGTTCTACTGGATAGCACTGGTTTAGACACTCATAAACTGTACATCTGCTGTCATTTGAATGTCCCCTGTAACACACATGTTGAGATTTAACTGCTGTTGTGACAGAATTAGAAGGTGGAATCTTTAAGAGGTGTTTAGGATACAAGGGCTCTGCCCTCACGAGTCAACTAATGCTATTATTTTGGGAGTGAGTTCATTATCACAGGAGTGGGTTTGTCCCTCACCCGTGCTCTCTCTCGCCCTCTGTTTGCCATCTCCCATGTGATGCCTTCTGATATACAATGATGTGGCAGGATGATCCTCATCAGATGTAGTCCCTTGATCATGAACTCCCCAGACTCCAGAAAATAATCCAATAAATTTTGCTGTTCTTTATAAATTCCCAATCTTTGGCTTAATGCTATAGTAGCACTAAACAAATTAAGACAAAAGTTAGTATCAGAGAAGTGAGCTGTTGATGTAACAAATACCTGAAATTGTTTAAGCGGTTTTGGCACTGGGTATTGGGTGGAGGCTAGAAGAATTTGGAGAAGCAGTCTAGAAAAAGCCTAGATTTCCATAAACAGAGCATTAAAGGCAATTCTAGTAAGAATTGAGAAGAAAAGAGCTGTAGGAAAAGTCTGGAACGTCTTAGGGTACCTGAGTGGCCATGGCTAGAAGGATGGTAGAGATATGGACAGTGAACCCCATTCTGATGGGGTCTCAGATGGAAATGAGGAACCAGGGATTAGAAACTGGAGTAAAAGCCATCCTTGTTATAAAGTGACAATAAACTTGGTAGAATTGTGTCCATGCCTGAGAGTTTTATGGAAAGCAGAATTTAAAAGCAATAAACTAGAATATCTGGTGGAAGAAATTTTTTTTTTTTTTTTTTTTTTAGTTTTTTAGAAACTTTAGGACTGTTTGGAAAAGGTTGAGTATGTAACTCTATGGGTTTTTAAAATTTTTCTATTATAGAGATATGGGGTACAAGTGAGGATTAATTACATAAATAGGCTGCATGCAAGTGAAGTTTGGGTTTCTAGCTTGCCCTCACTTCCTCTGGTAGTGGACCAGAAACCCTTTGTATTGTCTTGTGCTCCCTGCCCTTGGTGGAAGAAATGTCTAAGTAAAATATTAAAGGGGTGGTGTGGCTTCTTTTAATTGCACATAGTACAATGTAAGAGGAAAAAAATGATTTAAAGACAGAATTTATAATTAAGGAGAAGTAGAACAAAAACTTTTGGAAAATTCACAGCCTGACCACAGATGCAAGGAACAAAAAAGCATGTTTTGGAGAGCAAACCAAGGGTATGGCCAAGCACCTATTTGCTGAAGAGATTAGTATGGATAGAAGGGAGCTCGTGCTATCCATCAAGGCAATGAGAGAATGACCCTGAAGGCATTTCAGAGATCTGGGCAAGCTAGAACCTTGAGGACAAAGCCTCCACAGAGGCACCTGGGGGACCTCAGAATTCACTACCCTGTGCTGCCTCAAATGTCTGCTCGCCACGTTCTGGTACAACATTCATCAGCTGCTCTAGCCATGGCTCAAAGAGGTACAGGTGCAGATAAGGCCTTCATTCCTAAGGGTGTGAGCAGTAAGTTTTGGCAGCATCCACATGGTGCTGATTCTGCAGGAACAGAGTTTACATTCTGTGGAGGTATGGCTACATGCTCCTAGACTTCAAAGAATGTAAGTATTGGACAGCCCCCCAGGCTGAAACCTGCTGCTAGGGCAGAGCTATCACAGAGGGTCCCCACTGTGGCAATGCCTGGTGGAGCTGCAAGGGCAGGATCACCCCTGAGACCCCAGAACTGTGGAGCTACCCGCCTGCAAAGCTAGTCTGGGACAGCTGCAGACCCCAAGACTCCAACCTATAATAGCTGCAATGTGGCCTGTGTCCCACAAAACCATATGGACAGGCCTGCCTAAGGCCTTGGGAACCCAATCTCAGTATGTCCAGGAAGCAGGACATGGAGTCAAATAAGGGTATTCCAGAGCCTTAATGTTGTTGGTCCTATTGGGTTTTGGACCTATCTGTGACCATTTACTCCTTTCTTCTTGCCTATTTATCCATTTTGGGAGGGGAATGTCTACCCTATGCTTGTCCCACCATTGTATTGTGGATTGTTTGATGTAACATTCTTATAACTGGAGAATTTGCCTCAGAATGAATTCTGCCTTAAGTCTCACCCATATCTGATTTAGATTACACTCTAGACTTCGGACTTTTGAGTTAGTGCTAGGAGAACTTAAAACTTTTGGGGCTATTGAGATGAAATTAATGTGTTGTTATTTTCGGAGGGGGTTTTCTGAGTTGAAGTCCCACTCCTTCACCCAGGCTGGAGTGCAGTGGCATGCTCACGGTCACCCCAGTGTCTACCAGCTGGGCTCCAGCAATCCTTCCGCTTCAGCCTTCCAAGTAGCCGGAACTAACAGCTAACTTTTTTTAAAAAATTTATTGTAGAGACGAGGTCTCACCAAGTTGCCCAGGCTGGTCTTGAACCCACAAGCTCAGGCAATCCACTCGCCCTGGCCTCCCAAAGTGCTGGGATTACAGGTTGAGCCATCGAACCCGGCCTGAATGTGTTTTGTATGTGAGAAGAATATGAGAAGAGGAATGCCATGGATTTAATGTTTGTCCCTCCAAAACTCATGTTGAAATTTAATTGCCATTGTAATGGTATTGGAAGGTGGGATCTTTAAGAGGTGTTTAGGTCATGAGGGGTCAGCCCTTGTGGATGGACTAATGCCGTTATTGAGGGAATGGATTCATTATTGCAAGAGTAGGATCACTCTCCTCTTGCTTTGTCTCTTCTCTCCCTCTGTTGCCCTTTTGCAGTGTGATGCCTTCTACCACACTATTAATGCAGCTAAAAGACCCTTGCCAGATGTGGGCCCTCTTGGACTTCCCAGCCTCCAGAATAATGAGCCAATAAATTCTGTTCATTACAAATCACCCAGTCTATGGTATTCTGTTACAGCAGGAAAAAGAAAAAAACGACTAAGACAACATCTCTTAAATTTAATGACTAAAAAGTGGTGTTTATCTTTGAATGTCTTTAGTTCATTTTTCTCATTCACTGTTATTTTACAAAATTATTAGTCTATAGTAAATTCAAAATTTAAAAAACTAGTCCCTCACCACAGATCATTTAAGAAGCATAATTATAAACTACTAAATTACAAGAATAAATTCTAGATTCAGTCAGCATACAAGGTTTTTCAAAATATGACTCTAACAACTACTTCAACCTCATTTATTCTCCTCCCCCTCTAGAGCACGTTTTCATTTTCATTTTCCTTCTCTTTCCCTCTCTCTCTGACACACAAGCACACACACATACATTCCTAAGCTTCTAGATACTGAATGCTTGAAAAATGGTTAGTCCAAACGGAAATGTTTTGTAATTGTAAAATATATACCTGATTTTATTTTAAAGATGTAAGTAGGAAAAAAAATCAACTTAAATATTTCAGGTATATTGGGTTAAACAAAATATGTTATTATTAATTTTACCTGTTTCTTTTTACTTTTTAATGTGGCTATTAAAACATTTTAAATCACATATTTATATTGAACAATAATGCCTCAGCTGCATTGAACTTCACACTGTTCTTCAGATATGTAGGGCCTTTTATAACTCTGGGTCTTTACATACATTCCTTCTCTCTTACTGCGAGGTCCTTCTCCTCACCCTGCTTCCCTTTTTCTGGCAAATGCCTCTACTCATTTTTTAACAAAAATGCTTTAAAACTCACCTCTTTTGTAAAACCTCACCAAACAATAACCCAGACTTATCAGCACCATCTTCTATGCTTCTACCATAATTAACTGTTATCAGCCAGTCTATTTGTTTATAAATCTGTCTTCCTTACTATCAGAGTCAAGTAGGGCAAATTTATAAACCTACAATAGTTGTACCCAAATAGAGGCACTCAATTTGCTTTTATTGAAGGAATGAATAAGGGTTTAATCTTTCTAGAGCTCAGCTTCCCTAGGGTATGAGGGTACAGGTCTTTCTCCTTCACAAAGCAGCTGTAAGAATAAAAACTTGTTATCATAGTTAAAATATTTTGAAAAATTATAAAAATTATACATTGCTGCTGTTTGCCTTTTTATTACAACTATTTACATGCATAGCGTCTTGGTCTCTAAAGTCATTACACTGATACTTATTTTCAAAAGTTAACTGTTGTTAAGCAATAAAAATATTTACTCAGATTGCAATTTATTCTTGAAAGTACATTTTTCCAATGTGGTGTTAGTGCAAAAAAAAGGTTCATAAGTCATCTATTCATAAGTATCTACTTATCATTAAAATTCTCTAAGCATTCTGCAAACCTTAGTTCAATATTTAACAATATATTTTTAGTAATGGATTAAAATCATATAATGACAATATTGCAAAGATACAGGAGAGTTTAGTGATATTTAGTCCATACCCTTGCTTTATAGAAAGGTAATCAAGGCCTGTATTGTGATTCCCAGGCAGCAAATATACCAGCAACTATAATCATCTAGGTAACTGGACTGATTGACACAGACTTCCTAGAGGATTACACATTTTTTAAAGAGAAAACTGTATGCATTTACTTATAATAGAAACTCAGTGAGGAATACTCAAATCCAGTCTGAAAAGCAAATAACTGTAATAAAATATATGTACACTGTACTCAGACTCATACAAAGAGCACCATGGGAACACAGAGAAAAACAAAGGGAATCACTGAAAGCTATAGAGAAGATAGGACACTTGAAGACAGTCTCAAGAAACAGCTCAGCAGGCAGAGAAGAGGGAATGGTCCCCTTCCTAGAAGGACCACCAAAGACATATGTATCATGGGAGACCCAAATCAGACAAGGCACTCACGGAATATTTACCTATTCCAAGGAAATCACCTGGAGGATAGGCTGGCACAGACATGGGTTTATTGATACAGGAGCAATCAGTACAAAGCTCTCTATGCCCTAATAGATGTTGGGGCATGAGGAGAAAGAGTAAGTGGGTAGAAGGAGTAAGACATGAACAATAGCATTACATGCAAATAAGCAAGAACAAAGACGTTTGCCCTCTTAGTAACTGCCTTGAGTATATGGGTGTGCATATCTCCAAGGGCATCTTGACTGGATACAGAAGGCCTTGGCCACAGGCCATCCTCCAGTTAGAGAAAAACCAGCAGCAGTGGAGGCGGAGGGAGGCATATGTCCTGCATTTACCCTACATGACTAGAAAATAACATTGCCTAGGTCTATCATTTATATATCCTTTTGCATGTATGTTGCTTGTATTAATAAATAACATGCCATTTTGACAATAATACTTAATGCCTCCTTACATGGTCATTTAAATTTATTTTGACAATAAAAAGGGATATAATTACTTAAAACAAGTTGATACCAGTAGCTACTGTTCTCAATACCTTAACTAGACTGTATCTTCAAATCCCACAAACACAATAATGCTTATTTTTCAAAGTAAGTTATTTTAAAAGATAATGGTTTGTTATTTTTAAAAGATTGGTTTTTTCCTGAGTACAACATCAGCACTTTTGAAGATTTACTAAGATTGAAAGCACAAAACAGTAAACTACATGAGGAATTACCTAGAATGTCTGATGTAAGTAAACAATAAATAAAGACATGTTAGTTGAATCAAAACCTGAATTTCCCCAAAAGCTAATCTGAAACTTACTGACACCAATTCTTGTCTAGTATGCATAATTATATATCTCTCCAACAGAGCACTACAGAATCTTTATTATTATTATTTATAGAAAGTTACATTAGCCCAACTAAGATAGTTTTTCATGAATAAATAGTAGAAAATAATAATTATGACTAACAATCTATATTTGGATAAGTAACAAAAATGGAACAAGATATTGATTATATCACAACCCACTTAAGAAAAACACTATAAAATATAATATGTAATCTTAAAACACAGAAACTATAATCTGATATATAATTTGTACAATGTAAGCAATAAATAGAGAGTAATCATAAAAATTAAAATAATAAAATATATAGACAAACCAAGCATGGTAGCTCATGCCTGTAATCCAAGTACTTTGAGAGGCTGAGGCAAGAGGACTGGTTAAGTCCAGGGGTTTGAAACCACCCTAAGAAATGTAGAGAGACCTCATCTCTACAAGACATCAAAAAAAATTATCCAGGCATAGTGGTGTGTGCCTGTAGTCCTACCTATTTTGGAGGCTGAGATGGGAAGATCACTTGAGCCCAGGAGTTTGAGGCTATGGTAAACTGTGATCATGCCACTACACTCCAGCTTGCATGACAGAATGAGTCCCTGACTCAAAAAAAGAAAGAGAAAATAATAAACAATATATAGACAGAATGAAGTTTAATCAAGGCCAGTAATCAAGGGCAACCTAAAGAAGCTAGAGTCTTCTTTAGTCCTAAAACACAGATTTAGGGTCACCATACATCAAAAAATTCATTCTAGATCTAGAGTCAGTCCAAAGGAGAGTGAACAAGGGCATCAGTTTGTTTGCATCACATTAGCCTTCCTTAGTGTGAAAAGACATAAGCAATAAGTACAAATATTTTAATGTATAAAATCATGAGGAGTTTGGATAAAACAAATACAGATTCACTCAACAAATAATTTAATATTAGTACCAGGAGATAGCTCTAGTAGCTCAGGGCTAATTTGGGGAAAATCAAAATGCACAGCTTTACACAATGAATGATAAACATATGTAATTAGTTTAAGAAAGAAAGAAGTTGGACAAAATCATGAATGACACAGTAATTAGAAGCTGAACTCTTTTAATTCTACCACAAAGCACTGTCACCATACTAGTCCAAGTAAAGTTCCCTATGGGATGACCAGGAGGGTTTGCTGATCTACAAGATGGTTAGTCTGCCCTAGCTCAGAAATACAATGTCCCTATACAGTCATTTCAGCTGAATAAAATTAAGCAAGTTTCCATGGTATTTCTCTATTCCCTACAAAAGAAAGAAATCATTCTATTGTGATCAACAAAGATAAGTAGTATTACTCATGAAATATTTTTTCTTTATTCAATTGTAAAAAATGTTTTGTTTTGTTTTCGGTCATAACTTTATCTCTCCATTGATTCAACAAAAATTTGTTGAGTACCTACAAATATATATGATAATATCCACACTCTCAAAGAGCTGCTAACTATAATAGGGAGACAGATGTGAAAAGTCCTGTAACTGAGATACTGGGTTCTTGAGAACAGAGGAGAGGAGGAAATTAGGAGAACATAATGCTTGAGCTGAGATTTAAAGGGAAAGCAGGAGTTTACTGATGGGCATGTGAAGAAGGTGGAAATGGCACTGAAAAATAAGTTAACCTGGACAAAGGAAACAACTCATGCAAAGATACAGAAGCTTTAAAATACATGGCCTATGCGGAAAGTGACAAGTAGGTAGGTGATGAGCAGGGGAAAATGGTGGAAGATACATTAGCACTAGAAAGTATCCCCCAAGGTCTGCCTGTAAAGGTCTACTATTCACGCTCCAACATATATACAGCAGAATGCCCTAGGATGCTGTGACAGGGGACTCAGTGAATATTCCCCACCCCCTCGTGCAGCCAAATAGAGGAAGTAAGGGAGGACTGGAAGGAGAAAGAGAGAGGGGAAAGGAAGGAGGGAGGGAGGGAAGAGAAGGAAGGAAAGAGGGAGAGAGGAAGGAAGGAAGGAAGGAAGGAAAAGAGGAAGGAAGGAAGGAAAGAAGGAAAATTTCTCTCTGATCTTCACTACCTCTTGTCTCCTTAGCATAGATAATTCACTCAATACCACATTAGGACAAGGACAACATATACAGTTCTTCAAAATTTCCAAATAAACCATGACTTTTTACCTTAAAATTTTCACAGGGGGATGAAAATAATGCTGCAAAACTAATCTGTGCCTAGAAAAGACACATTAGTAAAACAATTCAACTATAATGACACTCAAGATTTTCTTCCTTGTAAAAATCCCTAAAATATAAATAAACTAATTGACAAAAAAAAATGTCTAGCACTCTCTTGAGCAATTATTGGACTATTTGGAATACCTAAACTTAAACCATTCAACCTTTTGTTAATGTTCCTTATACTTACACACAAAAGGCTGAAGTCTTTGTCCCTTTACTTGAATTCAAAGTATGGAAATATTAAATGTTATACCCTTCAAAATGTTAAACAACTATTTTTAAAACTCATGCTATATCATGCTTTTGAATTTAGAAAGTTATATATTCATAGGCAACTTTGGAGCACTATTTGAAAAAGATTTGGCTTTTCATATATTGTCTTCACAATCCAAGTTACAGATTACCTTTTTCACAGAAAGAGATAAAATTCTTTATAATGTCATTTTCTTTCTTTTTTACTTAAATCTGGAAGCAAACTGAAGCAAAACCAACGTTTCTCATACTGTGAATTATAATATAATAATAGGTTTATATTTTGAGGACACAAAGCAAAATCCATCACTTCTATTTCTAAATATTTCTCCTAAAAATTATTGTTTGAGAAAGTCTCAGGCTATGATAAAAATGCCAGGATGAAAAGACTAACAGAAGTAGGAAAGGACACAACGGGAAGAGATTGTGCTAAAAGACAGAAGGAGTAAGATTTACAGCCTGAGATTTTTATTGATCTTTTTATTGCCAGTTACTTTTTCTTCTAAAGACTGAATATACTACTTACATGAAAACTTAAATATTTCCTCTAAACCTTCTATTGCTGAACAGAATTCACTGATACAAATTTAACTCTCAATCTTCAGACTAGTGCTTGTAGCATATATAAAAATCAGAAATGCTCAATACTAGCACAGACACTGGTTCACTTCCTAATTCCTAACAACATCCTTGAATTTATGGTAGTTAGTCCTGTAAATATCTCAAGGAAGATTTTCTTTACTTCATTAAATTCAAAGCCCAAATGAAAACAGGCTTCCTTTGCCTGTAGCTTATACTTCAATTATTCATTCAGTCATTCAAAAAAAACTTACTGAGAACTTACTACAGGCAAAACACTGCAAGAATTTGGGGACAATACAAACATAAGCAAGACCCAGCTCTCACTATTAGTAAACATTCTTAATTGCCTAGTCAATATCCATTTCCTGTTTTCTTTGCAACCAAACCCCTATTTTGTTTGGAGTACAAAGTGCCCGGCCCCACTGATCTAAAACAGTTGTTCTCACTATGGATGATGCTACCTTAAGAGGCTATTTTGCCGGACACGTTGACTCACACCTATTCCCAGCACTTTGGGAGGCCGAGGTGAGAGGACTGCCTGAGCACAGGAGTTCAAGACCAACCTGGGCAACTTGGTGATACCTCATCTCTAGAATTAAAAAAAAAAAAAACTGGCTGGGCATGGTGGCATGTGCCTGTGGTTTTAGCTACTTGGAAGGCTGAGGTGGAAGGACTGCCTAAGCTCAGCAGGTGGAGGCTGTGGTGGGCGTGAGCTTGCCACTGCACTCCAGCTTGGGTGACAGAGTGAGACTCCCAACTCAAAAAAAAAAAAAAAAGAGGCTATTTTGAATACGTGGGGGCATTTTTGGTTGTTGCGGTGGTAGAGACTAGGGATGCTAGACCTACTGCTATGTGGGGGACAATCGGTATACAGAACTCTCCTACATTTCATGTCATTGTTTTAAATGTGAAAAGCCTATTAGCTTAGCTTTGAACTTAACTCTGTTGTACATACAAGCACAAAATCATTGTTGCACAGTTGTAATACAAGTTGACCTTTTCAAGAAGCAACTACCACATATATCAAGGAAAGATAATGCTGTGTTTTGTTCAGAACTTTACCAAGAACAACAAAAACCATGCTGCTTGCAGTACTGTAAACATCATTACCACAACCTGTACCACCTGCATGTATTGCGGACATATTCATCAAGCAAGCATCTGACTACATTATGTCTTCTAGTGCACTCAGAATTTATATTTTGAGATACTTTATTATGAATTATTTTTCTAGCTGGGTGTGAAGACTCATGACTGTAATTCCAGAACTTTGGGAGGCTGAGAAGGGAGAACTGCCTGAGCCCAGGAGTTTGAGACTACCCTGGGTAATGTAACAAGACCTTTTCTCTTCAAAATCTTTTTAAAAATAGCCAAGTGTGAATCATTTTATGAAGCGAACATCACGCTGATACCCAAACCAGGTAAAGATCCAACAAAAAAAGAGAACTACAGGCCAATATCCCTTATGAACATAGATGCAAAAATCCTCAACAAGATTCTAGCAAATCCAAAAACACATCTCAAAACTCATCCACCACAATCAAGTAGGCTTCATCCCCAGGATGCAGGGCTGGTTCAACTTTCACAAGACCATAAATGTAATTAAATACATCAACAGATATAAAAACAAGAACCATATGATTGTATCATTGGATGCAGAAAAGGCTTTTGATAAAATCCAGCATTCCTTCTTGATAAAAACCCTCAAACACCTAGGTATAGAAGGAACATACCTCAAAATAGTAAGTGCCATCTACAATAAATCCACAGTTAACATATTGCTAAATGAACAGAAACTGGAAACATTCCCCTGAAAACTGGAACAAGACAAGGCTGCCCACTCTTACCCCTCTTGTTCAACATTGTGTTAGAAGTCTTGCTAGGGCAATTAGACAAGAAAAGGAAATCAGGGGTATCTGAATAGGAAAAAAGGAAGTCAAGTTATTTCTCTTTGCTGATGATATGATCCTATACCTTGAAAATCCAAGAGAATCTGTCAGAAACCTGCTTGCACTGATAAAGGACTTTGGCAAAGTCTCAGGGTACAAAATAAGTGTGCAAAAGACAGTTGCATTCCTATATACCAATAACAAGCAGGCAGAGACCCAAATAAAAAGCACAATCCCATTCACAATAGCCACAAAGAAAATGAAATTCCTCGGCATCGTCCTAACCAGAGAAGGGAAAGACCTTTACAATGAAAACTACAAAACACTGCTCAAAGAAATCCAAGAAGACACAAACAAATGGAAAACTATTCCATGCTCATGGATAGGAAGAGTCAACATTGTTAAAATGTCTATTCTACCAAAGGCAATCTACAGATTCAATGCAATACCCATTAAATTACCAACATCATTCTTCTCAGACCTGGAAATGACAATACAGAAATTCATATAGAAACATAAATGACCATGAATAGCCAAAACAATCCTTAGCAAAAGAAACAAAGCAGGAGATATCACACTTCCAGACTTCAAACTTTACTATAAGGCTACAGTAATCAAAACAGCTTGGTACTGGTACAAGAACAGGCATATAGACCAATGGAACAGAACAGAGATTCCGGAAGCAAAGCCTTAATTTCTCAACCAACTCATCTTTGACAAAGCCTCCAACAACAACCACTGGAGAGAGGAGAACCTATTCAGTAAATGGTGCTGGGAAAACTGACTGATCACATGCAGAAGATTAAAACAGGACCCCTATTGATCACCATACACAAAAATTAACTCTAAATGAATCAAAGGCCTAAATGTAATACCTCAAACTATAAGAATCTTAGAAAACGCAGGAAACACCCTCATGGAAGCTGGAACTGGCAACCAATTTCTGATCAGAACCCTAAGTGCCCGTACCATAAGAAATAAGACAAATCGGACATCATCAAACTGATGAGTTTCTGCAAAGCAAAAGAAACCACCTAGAGAGCAGGGAAACAGCCCACAGAATGGGAAAAAATATTTGCCAACTGTATATCTGACAAAAGCCTAACATCATCTACAAGGAACTCAAATGTGCCAAAAGGAAAAAAACAAACAGCCCCATTAAAAAGTGGGCAAAAGACATGAATAGACACTTCTCAGAAGAAGATACACAGGCAGCCAACAGGCACATGAAAAAATGTTCAGCCTCACTCATCATCAGAGATGCGCATCAGAACCACACTGAGATACCACCTAACCCTAGTAAGAATGGCCATCATTAATAAAACAAACAACAACAGATGCTGGTGAGGATGTGGAGAAAAGGGATGCTGGTGGGAATGCAAACTAATGCAACCTCTTTGGAAGACAGTGTGTCGATTTCTGTAAGAACTAGAAATTTACCTTCCATATGACCCAGCAATCCCCCTATTGGGAATATACCCAGAGGAACTCAAATCATTCTACAAAAAAGGTATCTGCACACATATGTTTGTTGCAGCTCTATTCACAATAGCAAAAACATGGAACCAACCATGCTGGACTGGATAAAAAAAAGTGGTACATATAGACAAGATTATGCAGCCAAAAAGAAGGACAAACATACGGACTTTGCAGCAACTTGGATGGATTTAGAGTTAATCATACTTAGTGATCCTTCGTAGAAACAGAGTACCATATGTTCTCACTCATAAGCAGACCTTGAACAATTATCATAACACTATAAGAAAGGGATTGGCAGTAGTGAGAAACTGTCGGGGGAGGGGGGGGGTGGGATTGGCAGTTGAGGGAAACTACCAGGGGCGGGGAGAGGTACTCCGCATCAACCAGGGTA
>CAUYQG010043199.1:0-16691 GCA_963574415.1 Tarsius wallacei | reverse complement strand
TGAGACTCCCACTAAAAAAAAAAAAAAAAAATTATTTGGTCTTGAAGATTTATTTAAATCAGTACATATAGATCCTGATTTTTTGTTGTTGCCGTACTGAAATATTTTTGTACAAGGCTTTACTAGGGTAGAGAGAAGTGGATTGATAGGGTCATGAGGATACACATTGTCAATTTTTTTTTTTTTTTGAGTTGGAGTCTCACTCTGTTGCCCAGACTGGAGTGCAGTGGCAGCTCCCGGCTACTGCAGCCTTGACCTGTTGGGCTCTGGTGATCCTTCCACCTCAGGTTTCCAAGTAGCTGGAACTACAGGCGCGCACTACCACGCCCAGCTAATTTTTTGATTTATTGTAGAGATGAGGTCTTGCCAAGTTGCCCAGGGGGGTCTCAAACCCGTGGGCTCCGGCAATCCACTCACCTCGGCCTCCCAAAGCGTGGGATTAGAGGCTGAGCCACCGAGCCCGGCCCACATTGTCAATTTTAACAGATATTGCCAAATTGTCGCCCAAAGTGGCTATGCCAATTTCCACTCTGGCCAACTGTTAATGAGAGTACTTGTTTTCCTACAACGTTGTCAACATTTGATACTATGACACTTCAAAATTGTTACGAATCTGATGAGTAAAAAATAGTATCTTTCTAGTTATCTATACTGCATTTAGTCAGTAATTGTCTCACCAATTCTACAGGGGAGTTATTCAAATATTTGAGTCCTGGTTTACTGTAACTCATGGTAATCTTCATGAGTCTGAACATATGCCTCCTCCAATTTTTCTATGGAAATTCTTTTTTTTTTGAGTTGGAGTCTCACTCTGTCTCCCAGACTGGAGTGCAGTGGCCGCTCCCGGCCACTGGAGCCTCGCCCTGCTGGGCTCCAGCAATCCTTCCGCCTCAGCCTTCCGAGCAGCCGGAATTACAGGCATGCGCTACCACGCCCGGCTGATTTTTTTGATTTATTGTAGAGATGAGGTCTCGCCAAGTTGCCCAGGCAGGTCTCAAACCCGCGGGCTCAGGCAATCCACTCACCTCGGCCTCCCAAAGCATGGGATTACAGGTTGAGCCACCGAGCCCAGCCAGAAATTCTTTATAATGATAGGAAAAATACTATTTAGAATTAAAACTGTATTTCTTAGAAAAAGAGAGGTGGTGACTTACATGTAATTAAAATGTACTGTTTATATTAACAATTTATTTCTTCTTAACTATTAGGTTTGGAAACTCAAGCATATTTGATAACAAGGGAAAAGGACTAGATATCTTACTATAGCTATAGCTCATTATTAATATGATGATTATTTTTTTTTTTTAGTTGGAGTCTCACTCTGTCGCCCAGGCTGGAGTGCAGTGGCACGCTCCCGGTTACTGCAGCCTCGATCTGCTGGGCTCCAGCGATCCTTCCGCCTCAGCCTTCCAAGTAGCTAGAACTACAGGCATGCACTACCACACCCGGCTAATTTTTGATTTATTGTAGAGACGAGGTCTCACCAAGTTGCCCCGGCTGGTCTCGAACGAACGGACTCAGGCAATCCACTCGCCTCGGCCTCCCAAAGTGCTGGGATTACAGACTGAGCCACTGAGTCCGGCCGCTATAGTTCATTATTAACACCTCCTTATGAGATTAGAAGTATGAGGGAGAACCCCCGAAAACTCAGAATTATCTTTTGGAGGGTGGGCCCCTTTTAGTACAGGTTTCCCCTACTAGGTAAGAGTTCTAGGAATACAGTGGTATCGGTGTACCAGCTAGCGTTGCTGTGAAAGGCTGTGTTCAGCTTCAGTGAATTGTTTTTGGAGATTCTTTCAAGGCATTCCCTCATTTCATGATGGGTGACTTACATGAACAACTTGTCCACATCAAACTGAGTGTTCAGCAGTTTTTGACCAAAAACAGCATGACTCCCGTGCCCCACCCTCCCTATTTACCTAATCTTGCCCCAAGTGACTTTTCTTGTTTGTTTGTTTCCCTGATGAAAAAAAGTCCTCAAAGGGAAATGTGTTGCCAACATGGAAGAGGTGAAACAAAAAATGTTAGAAGCACTAAAAGGCATCAAAATTGATGAGTTCAAAAACAGTTCTGAGCAGTGGCAAAAGCTTAATAAGTGTACTGCATCAGACAGAAGGTAACTGAAGTGTAAATATGAAAGAATGAATACATAATTTTTTAAAAATAAATTCTGGATTTTTTGGAGGTCTCCCTTGTATAATGACACATCCCCATATTTGTAGGCAAGAGTACAAGAAGAACTAATTTTTCACCTTTATCAGTAATCCTGTTTATCCTGGAAAAGCCAAAATACACTTGACCTAAAAAAGGCTGCCTTGTATATCCTGTTTAACATGGACAACTAAATTACATAATTAACTTGCTGTCTTCTAAAATCTCACTAAAATGAGCCAAAAAGGAGATACAAATTAACAAGAATGAACACAAAAGAGGAGAGCAGTTGAGAGATATCAATAGACTTTTGGAAGAGAAAAACAGCTTGATAAGTAGAAACTGACTTCCAGCATGGAAACAGCTAAAATATAACTCTTTTTTTCTTTTTTGAGTTGGAGTCTCACTCTGTCGCCTAGACTGGAATGCAGTGGCCGCTCCCGGTCACCACAGCCTCAATCTGCTGGGCTCCGGCGATCCTTCTGCCTCAGCCTTCCAAGTAGCTGGAACCACAGGCGCGTGCTACCATGCACGGCTAATTTTTTGATTTATTGTAGAGATGAGGTCTCGCCAAGTTGCCCAGACGGGTCTCGAACCTGCGGGCTCAGGCAATCCACTCACCTCAGCCTCCCAAAGCGTGGGATTACAGGCTGAGCCACCGAGCCCAGCTAAAATATAACTCTTAACAGGATGACTGCCAAGAAGTAAGACAATTTGTGCCACACAACCACAGAGGGGAGGAGAGGCTTCTTTTCTGGACAGGTTGAACCTCAGAGGCTAGACTTACAGACATCAGACACAGCTCACAGCAGGGATGATGTACCATACAGATTGATAGGGATTAAATAAACATTTGCATATGGCTGGAGAGACTCCAACTCCCTTATTTTCTCTGGGTTACCAGAATGATGGCATACCACCACTACACCCCCACAATTCCAGGAGGGAGAAGAAACAACTTCTTTATTGGAAACTGACTAGCCCAAGATAAACCCATGCATATATATAACTTCCTATTGGCTTTTAGTGCCTCAGTTTTACATATTAATGGACAGCCAAGGATCACTAGAAATTTGAGGAAAGCATCTTCATTAAAGAGACCAAAACAGGCACCCTAGAGAAAAAACCTTGGAGGAAACAGAGGCAAGGCAAGGAGAAGAGAACAACTTGACAAAATGTAATTCCTACCCTTAGAGATGGGTAGTGTATCCATGAAAAAAAAAGGGAAGGTATAAAAGGGACAATTACAGGATCAAAAGGAGACCAAGAGACCTTGGAAATTAATAGGCAAATAAGATAATTCACCAGTAATGAAAGGAAATCTCCCAGAGAGTGGAATAAAAAGACAAAGAAATAGAAAGGAGGAGATAAGAAAAGCAGAAACTAAATCTAAGAGATCTATTATCTGACTGAGAAGTACAAAAGAAAACAGAGAAAATGTAGAGATGGCATTCAAAGAAGTGATACAAGAAAACTTTCCAGAAAAGAATACAAAATTCCAGATCAAAAGGACGCAACAGGCATCAAGCACAATAAATGAGAAAAGAGCCATACCAAGACACATCATTGTGAAATTAAATAATACTTGGGGACAAAGAAAAGATCCTGAAAGTTTCCAGAGGAAAAAAAATATAGGCCTAATACAAAGAATCAAGAATCATATGGACTTCTCAAGAGCAACATTGAAAATAGAAGACAATGAAGCAAGACCTTCAAAATTCTAAAGAGAAAAAATTTCCATAGAATTCTAAACCCAGCCAAATAAGTGTAAGAATGAACAAAAGCTATTTTCAGACATGCAAAACTTTAAAACGTTTTCCTTTCAAGTATACATTGCCAGGAAGCTAATGGGGTTGTACTGCACAAAAACAAAGGGATATACCTAAGAGGAGGAAGATTTGTGATCTGTTTCAACACAGAGATGAGAAGAGAAGCAAATTCCAAGAAGACGGTACCAGATTGATGGCTGGGCAGAAAGCAAACAAGGACAGATGATTCCAGGAACACTGTTTTCAAGAAAGAAATGGATTAATAAATTATCTAGTACATTTTACCACAATGAGGAGTTTTATAGTTTTGTCAAGATGTTTGGAGATAAAATTATTGACAGGTACATAGAAAACTAAGCAAATGAAAAAAATGATGTTAGTAACTCCAGAAAATATAAAAAGCCATACAATTAAGAAAATGCAATCATATTACACTATGTGGCTCAATTGTTAAACATATTTACTTAATCAGAGAAATTTAAACACTAACTATGCATTTAAACAAAAAGTGCGCTATAACCATTTTGAAAGATGGAGGTGAGGCAATATGCATGGGTGGATAGGACTAGACAGCTATATTCTCATCTTCTATAGTGGGAAGTCAATAGATAATATCTGAAAAAAAATATATATATATATTTTTTGAGTCAGAGTCTCAATCTGTTGCCCAGGCTGGAGTGCAGTGACATGATCACAGCTACTGGATCCTTGACCTGCTGGGCTCAGGCGATCCTTCTGCCTTAGCTTTCCGAGTAGCTGGGTATACAGGCATGTATTACCATGCTCGGCTAATTTGTTGACCTATTGTAGAGATGAGGTCTCACCATGTTGCCCAGGCTGGTCTCGAACTCCCGGGCTCAGGCAATCCTCTTGCCTTGACCTCTCAAAGTACTGGGATTACAGGTGTGAGACACTGTGTCTGGCCTAAAAATTTTTAATTGACAAAATTATATTACCAAGTCTTATCTAGAGATATGAAGGTAAATGTAAGAAGAAATAGCTTAAAGAATTTGAAGTATTAGCCTTAGAAGTAGGTATAGGACTGCTTTTATTTTTCTGAGTATCATAGTATTTAACTTTAAAAAATGATGCACATGCATTATTTGAGATAAATAAAAATTAAGCTTCAAAAAAATTAAAAAGACCATGATAACAAAAAGGGGGGAAAAAAATCTCCATTGGGAAGTCAGTCATTATTTTGGAAGTAACCTCTACCGTAGAGGGGAAAAGTAGTGAAAATTAACTAGGAGAAACTCTTCCTGTTTTTACTCTGAAAATTTAGGGAAGTTGGTAGTTAAAAACCATGAATACTATAGCTGTTTCTCAATATAAGCATTTTGTACTTGGGGGTGGTAGGATATAGCCGGATGGAAAAACAATCCATCCTTCCCCCATCAAACATCCTAATATCCCTCTGTGATCACAGACACTGAGAAACACTGGACTATAAGGGAAAATAAGGTTTGGAGCAAGGGCCATTTCTTGTCAGTGATTCAAAAGCTAAAGATTTGCCTTTAAGTAAAGACCTAATTGTTAATTTGCAAGGGCTACTTAGAACTAAAATTAGATAAAAGTTGAGCGATTTGCCAAGTCATGTGACAGCCACTAGTGTCTTCATAATTTTTTAAATTTTCACTTTTTATTTATTTTTTACCCAAAAAGACAAACACTGGAATAACCTCTTCATAATTCACACTATAACCCAGACCATTTACTAAAAGATGTGCTTTTCTCAGAATCTAAGCACAGTTATCAGAACACATTTTCTCTATAAGTAGGGATCATATTTATTATAACATTATCAAACTATTTATTAAACACCTATGGCATAAGATAAGGCATTAGATTAAATAGAACAAAATTACAGGTTCCCTATCCTGAATGTATCCTTTTTCGTAAACAACTCCAGTTGTACTGTGCACATTTTGTTGTCTTTTCATCATCAAAAATGATGTGCTTGTTTTCTTCCCATTTACTTAAATAGAGATGGTAGTCATGCACAAATACTGCCCTAGAAAATGTTTTACCTGGTATTGGAACTGAATGGGCTGTAGTTGGTTGTCATTCTGAGTCATCTTCCTAGCTAGGGCCTCTTTCAGTGCCAGGGCTTTATTCAACTCAACAAGTTCCTTAGACATCTGAGCTTGACGGAGAGCATGCTGAGTGGTGAAAGCATCAGAAGACCTGCTCATCTCTGGACTGGTTTCCACTTGCTGGAAAAAATCAGAACAATGATTTATAAGAAAAACAAGTAAATGGAGTTCCTTAGGCACTGTTTTGTCAAGTCTCAGAGTCACTTCTCCATTAGCAATATCTCTGTTCCTTCACATTTGTGGCTTCTGATATAACATTTGCTTTAAACATCTAAAATAAGCTGAGCTAGCCTATTTCTTGCTCTCACAAGCACGTTATTTCTAAGTTCCAGCCTACACTTCTTACTTTTACCTCATTCCAAGGGGTCCTTTGAGGAAAGAAAGCCCCGGAAATGGCACTTTAGGAATGATGAATATTGAGAAAAGAGTTAATATATACTCACACAGCTATTTCTAATACCAGAACTGGTATTTTTTTTTCAGAATATGAAAACTACCGACATATAGTTATTTTAGAAGGAAAAGGCTGTCTCGTCTCAAGCAAACCATTGTCTAGCATTTCATTTTGTCTTTATAAACTTTATTCAACATCTAATACATTTTATCTATCCTTGTGATCTGAGCACTCAAAATATTTTCCTTGGTTCTTTTAGCCTTTAGTATCCCATCCATAGAAAAGAATGCTGAGAAAAAATTCTCTTCTGTTTCTCCTCTAATGCTTTTTTGACATTGCCATAATTTCTTACTTTGTTCCTCTCCTCACTTTAACTTCCTGAATAGTTGATGCAGAATACTAGCCTATAACAAGAAATCAATAAGCCAGATTACAAATATGAAACATTACATCCTTGAGAAGTCCTGCTACCCACGATCAGTTATACTATTAGAGATAGAGCTTACCCAAGGTAGGGATTTTATGAAGCTGAGATTTACACTAAAGATTTCTGGATTTCCAGGGCATTCTATGGAGGATAGTAACAATCACAGGTTCTCTTCTTCAATTGAGTGATAAATTATAGGAAATGGCAGTTAGAGCTCCTGATTTTACATAAAGGGGCCAATTACTTACAGCTTCTGGTTCCACCGCAGTATCAATGGCTGCAGTCATGCAAGCAACAGTTTCATCCTGCAGTAACAAATGTTTTGGTTTAGGGAAAGATTCCAAAGTGAGGCTTGCTAGTGGATTTTATATTGGTTATTTAATTTTCTTCAAGTGAGACTGTTTAAGGTGCTGGACCCATTTTGTAGCCACAGAAACCCCAAAAGCCACTTGTTTCCATTTCCTAACTCTCAAGAGCCTTTCTTCTTCATAAAGGGCAATTGTGTAGCATTTGTAAAAAAAAAATAAGGTCATGTGGCAACAGACATATTTCTTTCCAGAGATCATTGGGCCAGGGTGAAACTTTAAGCCATTCCAAAGGCCAAAGTTTAACCCATTTTATGGATGCTATCCTTTCTTTTTATGTTTCTACCACTAAAGTACAAGTCTAGCCAGTTCTTATGGGCACACTATCCTAAGAACAGACATATCAAATAATGACAATGCATTTGAAAAGTAAATAGAATAAAGGGTTGTTTCAACTTTTTATTTTATAGTCAGACAAGGTAGCAAGACCTCAGTACACAAGGAAACAAATATGTTAGGTAGGTACTCCAGAAAAATGTGCTCATGAAGTCATACAAATGTACTGTAAGCTCTTTTCCTCATATAGATAAGAACTGATCATAAAGATATAGAATCAATCTAAGTGTCCACCAACAGATGATTGGATAAAGAAAATGTGGTGTGTATATACACAATGGAGTACTACTTAGCCATAAAAAAGAATGAAATCATGTTTTTTGCAGCAACATGTATGGAACTAAGAGGTCATTATCTTAAGTGAAATAACTCAGAAACAGAAGAGTAAAATATCGCATGTTTTTACTTATAAGTGGCAGCTAAATAATGTGTACACATAGACACAGAGAGTGGAATGATAAATATTGGAGACTTGAGTGGGTGAGGGATGAAAAATTACTTAATAGGAACAATGTACACTTTTTGGGTGATAGCTACATGAAAAGCCCAGACCTCACCACTACGTATTTGAAACAAAACTGCAGGTGTACCTCCTAAATCTATAAAAATAAAAAAAAAGAAAAAGGAAAAAAATGAAGAGATCATATGTAGCTACTCCAAGTAGTGCTTACTAGGAGAGAAAGGGTAAACACGAATTCCCTCCCAGAGAATGGCAAATTGTTTTTATTTATTTATTTACTTATTTAATTATTGTGTGTGTGTGTGGGGGGGGTGGTTATTGGAACAACAACCCCCCAGAAAAGAACCTAAAACTTATTAGGACTAATTTTTAAATAGACTATCATGAGCAAGCTCTGTTCTCACCACTGGAATTTAGGCTTTACTTGGCATTGTAACATATGGATTACCACTTTCTGTGTGATTCATCAAAGCCCTGGGAAGAAAGGATTATTTCCAGGAAGTCATCTGACTAAGGAGGTCATACACAAAAAGAGCTATTAGCTTAACAGCAAAGAAAGGAGTTAGGGTTAGCATATTCAGTCTCTACACTAGTCAGTCCTATGACACATTACATAGTTGTTGAAACTTGAATCTTAGTTCTTTTAAGGTAAAGAGTGAACAGGCCCTAATAAGTGCTGTTTGTAAAGCATTTCCCTTATTCTGCTCAGAAACTCCCAACCAGTGGGGCTCAAAGAGAATGCAAAGGAAGTTCCAGCATTCCCATATGCTTTTTCATCATGATTTATAGTACCAGTGATTCTTCAAGCACAGGACATACTAAAACCTTCTTTAAAAATAGCACATCAATCTAATATAGGTTAATGGTTATCCTTTCTTCACTCCCATGTTTCAATTTTCTATAAAAGGGCTAGTTATAGGCCTATCCTAGATTATTAGAGCCTATAACACTGGCTTTTGGAGACTTTTTCTAGTGCCTTCCAGAGGATCCAGGCTCAAAGTAGTTAGGTTAATCCTTGAAGATATGGTGGCTGGGCACGGTGGCTCACACCTGTAATCCCAGCATTTTGGGAGGCCAAAGTGAGAGGATAGCCAGAACCCAGGGGTTTAAGACCAGCCTGGGCAACATGGCGAGACCTCGTTTCTACAATAAATCAAAAAATCAGCTGGGCATGGTGGTACACACCTGTAGTCCCAGCTACTTGGGAGGCTGAGGTAGAAGGATCACCTAATCCCAGGAGCCTGAGGCTGTGGTAGCTGTGACTATGCCACGGCACTCCAGCCTGGGTAACAGAGTGAGACTCTGACTCAAGAAAAAAAAAAAAAGAAGATATGTTGTCACTGTGGGTTTATGTTTGGCTTTTGGCCCAGTGAAATTTCATAGTACTAAGGTTTAAGCTTAGGGCTATAGTGACATATCTACATGAACATGGCAGAATTCTGCCTCCATAATCCTAAATGTAAATATATAACAATAGGATTTGTTTCCATCTCACAGCCCATCCCCCCCCATTCTAAGACTATAACTGAGAACCTCTTCAAAGTAAAAAATATGATTTAATAATGGTGATGGTTAGGGGAACAAGGCTAGGGTACATTGTGCTACATTAACCAGCAATATCCTCCAAGATGAAGTGTAGGCTGTACCCTTACAGGGCAAGCAAAATGTTTTTTATGGAATTGGTTTTAAAAGAGAGGATATAAACAAAAAAAATATTTGATTTTGTGGGAACTGAAAGGATTGCAAGAATTTCCTCACAGGTAACTGCAACAAGGAGGTCTGCTTGAATTATACTTTAAAGGAAGAAATGGTACAGTTTAGCACTTAAAGCCCCAGGAGGAATATCCAGGAAAAATGGTTGTCTTCATAACAGAAAAGGGGGTATTCACCTGTCACTTTAAATAAAAATAGTTTAAGTCCAGAATGAAGGGCATAAGCATTTAATTTGAAACATTTTACATTCACTGTATTGAGTCTTAATAAAAAAAGTCACAGGATAGTTGTGTATTTCCAAAAAACATATAGCTGGGAGGATCTCCAAAGAATAGATGTCGAGAACTCTAATTCAAGAGTCCAGTAGGAGTGTTGGATAAAAGGATTTACTCTGCCTAACTGCGACAGTGGATAGAAGCCAGGATCTTTATCAGCTTGTGGCAATCTTTAGCAACCCCTACTGTGTGTGCCGAGTGCATTTTAGTGGCAGACAGCAATTGTAGAGTTCCTCCGAGCCAGCCACCACTAGCAACTTCCTCTACAGGCACACCAAGCACCAGTCATATTGCCAGATCCTCACTGAGGATGCTTTTTCTTATTTTATTAACTTGGTTCCATGGGTTTCCTTCATCTTTCCCATGTGACTCAAAGTCCTAGAGATGAGGTGACATGAAATCCTCTAAGATTGGTGTGGTAGCCATAAACAATGAATGGTGAATGTCCTGGGTCACTATCTTTGAGCTTGTAAGTTTTGGCACTAGTAGGCTTCTGCAGCCTAGATTAACTTAATTCTGAGATAGTTCACACAAGGTTTTCGCTTTTTTTTTTGAGTTGGAGTCTCACTCTGTCGCCCAGACTGGAGTGCAGTGACCGCTCCCGGCCACCGCAGCCTCGACCTACTGGACTCCAGCGATCCTTCCGCCTCCACCTTCCAAGTAGCTGGAACTACAGGTGCGCGCTACCACACCTGGCTAATTTTTTGATTTATTGTAGAGGTGAAGTCTCGCCAAGTTGCCCAGGCGGGTCTTGAACTCACGGGCTCAGGCAATCCACTCACCTCAGCCTCCCAAAGCGTGGGATTACAGGCTGAGCCACTGAGCCCGGCCACACAAGGTTTTCATATATCAGATGTTTCAGCTAGATTTGAGTGGAATTATGGACATTGAAGTTTAACCTTGAGATAGCCATTCTCTGAAATGTACGCTACACTTCAGCCACAATGAAGTTCTTTACATTTTCTAAGCTTTCATACCTCTTTGCTTTTGCATATACCTTTTCCTATATACATATATAGATTGTTCATTCCCTTTTGTCTGCATGGCAAAGTCCTATTCATTTTTTGGACCCAGTTTCTATTTTGATGCCCTCTTGGATTTTCTAGACTAACAGTTAATCACCCCTTATTTTGTGCTCCCACTGCACTTTGCTCATATTGCTCATACAAGGCTCGTAAGAACAATTCTTGAAATACGGTAGTTATCAGGATAGGATTATACCAGTATGTTTCTTAGGAAGAGGTATAACAAATGAAATAATCTCCAACAAATAGTTTCACAGCAGTTAACATTGTTACCTGAGCCAAACTACAAGGACACATACCCCTTTCTTCTCCTATAAACCTTCAACCTTGCTTCAACTTGGGATATTACCTGGAGTTCAGGTGTTCCCTGAGTACATCTGCTGAATAATGCTTTTAATTCCTATTTGAATCACTTAAATTATTTTCTTTTTACAGTAATACAGCACTTAGCAAGGTTACCAACTAATAATTGGCAGAATTGGTTTCAAACCTATGTGTCTGGCTCTAGAGCCCAGGTTCTCAATTACTTGTGCCCTATTTGTTAGATAAATGAACTGTCATCTTGAACTGCTCACACGATAGTTTTATACAACACTTCTTATTCTAAAACACTGCCCGATAGTCTTTAGGGAGTTTACTTATTTAATTTCTTAGGGCTGGCCATCATAACCCTTCCCCCAACAATACACATGGTACTTTTTTTCATTTACTCTTTAAGAATAAATCTGTGTGTGAATGATTTTGTGACACACTATTAACAACTCTAGAAAACACTGGATAAGACCAGGGATGAGGAACTTGGTTCTGGTAAAATTAAAACCTCTGCCCAAGAGAAGGAATTACCACCAGGCATTTACATACACATTACTATTTCAGAATAATAAATAAGAGAGTATAGCTAGAACAAAACCAAACCTAACCCCATAAGTATGTTATAGTATGATTTCAATTTTTAAAAATAGCATATATACCTAAAGACTAAGACAGAGAAGGAACACCACAAATGAAAATAGATTTTTAGAGATGGTGAAATTGTGAGAATTTCTCTTCTGACAAAAACGACAAATAACCACCTGCACCCCCAAAACACATCTACAACTATAATAGTTCTCAATATAGATAAAAATGCAAACTTATGATAAAACGAGCGTTCAAATTTACTTATTATTGGTTATAAAAGAGAGCTATGGTATTCCCTGGTTGCTCTAAGCTACCTGCCAAAACAGAGCTTATTTAAAATTGGGGTATGATATGAGGCCTCTAAGTTAGCCTATACTGATAGGATAACAAGTCAATGACTGCTGCTCTTGATACCTAGGCAATTTTGCATGGCTATGTTGTTGCTTCTAGTATTTGATTAGAATATTGAAATAATAATGTGCCGTTGCATATGTAACCTGTGAGTGCTTTTGCCTTAACAAACTCAATATCCCAATCATATGATCCATGACTTCTGTTCTCAAGCAGTTCACAATTTAGTTGTTTCAGCAAAAGGCACAGAGTTAGAAAGGCTTATATGCATCAAAATAAACAAAAGAAAATGATAAGCCTATTTACATTGCCTCTACTTGGCTTACCGATAACTGGGCAATCAATTGTTGCAGGTTACAAATTATCTCTACATTTTCTTTTAATTCCTGGTCTTCCAAAGTCTCCACTAGCTTTTGAAGATCCAGTTTGCAGCTGTAAATTCAGACAGAAAGAACCCAAGAGTTAATCATACCACAAAGGCCAGAGGATCCATGATTATATACTAAGGTGGCATAGGCTGCTAACAAATATCGGGTAGGAAACTTACGCTGCATGCTGCCTGAGCTCTTCTAGCTTGGCGTTCATTTTTTCATTCGCTTGCTCTGTCTGCAACAAAGACCCACAAAATCATCAGTGACAGTTCCTGACAGCCTTACAGATTTACACTCTCTCCTATTCCTATGGAATAAAACCCAGGTAGAGGGATTGCCTCCTTTGCTGCAATAGAGGATTTAGAAGGCTTTGGATATTTAGTGATCAATGTATTTTTTAACCAAGTCATGAAAATTAGCCCTTCAACAAGAGCTACTAAAAAAATAGCATCCAAGCAGCTGCGTTTTATGCTTTCCATGAAGCTCAGACTATGGGGTGAATTGTGAAGCCTTAATTCTATAGGGAACTTTGTAACTGGGAGAAAAAAGTAATACTTCCTGGCATGTAACTCCCTGCTGCTTGCAAAAAAATCACTTACTTTAAACTGTCTCCTATACGATACTGTTCCCTAGACCTGGCATAAGGGCATTTAAAACATAAAAGGGCCTCACACTAAACTTAAGCTGAGTTATATATACATATTTTTTATGTTACATTATCTGATATGGTAGACTAGTTTTAGCAAAAGACAGCAAGAAAAAGAATAAGACACAAGAATGATGGTAGAGAAAGAAGAAATGGCAGAAGCCAGCTATGTTTTGGAAAGGGTGATTGATATTTTCAGTTTTATTTCAATCACAGTGTTTGCTACATGCTGGATGCGCTAACAGATTTGGAAAGAATACTATATATAGGACAAAAATGTTATGATTGTTATGAAGTTCTGACAGAATATCAAATAATAAGCCTATCAGCAGCCATTGTAACAACCTCATAAAGGTCATATGGGTATGTGGCTAGACTAACAAGTACTCTCTGTTATATCAGCCGCACATACATGTGAAACATGGCTTCTAGAGTTACTTCAAAGGCATAAAATATCCAGCACTGGAGATAAAAAACTGTATATATAAGTCTCTAGATCCCATTTTCACCCTTCTGCTAGTAATGAACAATACAATGGAGGTAGGATTTAGTCCACTTTAAAGAAATCTTTAAGCAGCTTACCCTTCCTTGTCTAGAGAGCACACTAATGCAATGCATGAAGGTGTATAAGTTACAAATGTTCAATTCCATTTTGGTGGAAGCTCATTTTTGCTTCTGGAATTAGTTGTGCTATCAAAGATTGAGTTGTATTTAGACTAGTAGAAAAACTTTAGTGATAGAGCTAGCAGACACTGATCCAGGAGGTTACTATCAGACAGACAGATAATAGGAGTCAGAACTGGTGTAATTAGTTACACAGTGATCCACTATTTAGAAATTATCATATGGAAAATGAATTAAAACTAATTTTCCAGCTGTTATAGCTTACCATGGCAGCTGTTAGGATGGGATATAAAATGTGACAACATTTGGGGAAGGGAGAGAGAAGAAGAAAAATCTTAGGGAACAATTACTTGGTATTATGGATAAAGATTAGGCAAGACTTAAAGTGAAAGAAGAACTTGATTCTTTCCATTCTGATATTTTAGGAAATCTATTTTAAAATGAGATTCATGTAGATTCTTTGTGGTGAATACATAGGTAATACACTGTACAATTCTTTTAACTTTTTTTTTTTTGAGTTGGCATCTCACTCCGTCGCCCAGACTGGAGTGCAGTGGCCGCTTCCGGCCACCGCAGCCTCGACCTGCTGGGCTCCGACGATCCTTCCGCCTCAGCCTTCCGAGTAGCCGGAAATACAGGCATGCGCTATCATGCCCAGCTAATTTTTTTGATTTATTGTAGAGATGAGGTTTCGCCTACCCAGGCGGGTCTCGAACCCGCGGGCTCAGGCAATCCACTCACCTCAGCCTCCCAAGGCACGGGATTACAGGCTGAGCCACCGAGCCCGGCTTCTTTTAACTTTTTAAATGTTTGATTACAAGCCCATGTATTTACCCCAGAGGGGGCTCCCTGGATGATATGGTGATACAAATACATTTCCTTCCACATAACTTATCTTTCATAATGAAAAGCATGTTAAATATTTTAGAAACCAAAGCTAGTAAATGTCCAGATTTCTAGTAGTTTAATCTTGGGGCCTCACCAAAATGATCCTTTCCAACATCTGGGCTGTCTGACCAGCTGCCTCGCTTAGACCACGACTTAATTTTTCATTCTCTTCTACCAGGGACTGATTCTTCTCCATCAGGGATTGCAGATTCTCTGATGGTTCCACACTAAAACAAAGTAAGTAACATGTTATTAGAAGAATACCTGATTGATAACACCTATATAAAAGATGGATAAAAATATATCCCACAGGCCTTTTGGGTAGGTAGGGGGATTGGGTTAAAATTGTCCCACAAAAGTCTTAGAAACGTATGTCCAACCCAATCTGTCTTTCTAGTCAGATAGTATATTGGATGAACAAGAAACACATCCCTGAAGTACCTTAATGTTTTGGAGAAAGGTAATAATTCAGAGTCAGATATGGTTACAAAAGATATGGTTATAACAGCTACCTTGGCTCTTGGTTTAGGATCTTTCTATTTTTATCCTATAGGTAAGAAGTGATGGCTAACAGTAGCTAAAATATATGTTCTCTCCCTTGTCTTCCCACCCTCAACCCTTCATTAAAGGTTAGGGAAGTAGGGAAGATAGTAGAAGTGTCACTGCTCGAGGATGAACTCTAACCTGATCAACACAAGTTAATTATCCATTTACTGTAAAGTTTAGCGAATTAACATTTAAGAAGTAAGAAAGTTAAAATGATGACCAGTGGCCACTAAGAGCAAACTTCACAATTCTTTATAAATAAGTGCTCCCATCTAAATGTTTGCTTTGCTTGACAATGATGACCCATACCCTACTGTTCATTTGCCTATTTAAATTGTTTAGAGTGGGTGGTGGCAACAATGCTGTCTGTTTCAAACAGGAAGGGAAGGGACAGAAATATTTTGAAGAAATACATATAGATAAGAACTTCTGGAACTTATACATATCTCTCGATGTCAGTTCCAGACTAGTAAAGCAGACCAAAAAGAGGCACAGTTGGTTTAAAAAAAAAATCCACTGGGATGAAATGTTCAAGACCGGAAAATAGGACTTGTAATAAAAAAAAAAAATCAGAAGAAGTATGAAGATTTGATCTGAAGAAAACTGAAGGGAAAAATGAATAGTTGTCAAGGCTATGATAAAGAGAAAAAAAGGACTGGGAACAGCTGTTCTCAATCTCAATAAAGGATAGAAAAGGATTTCATGAATAGAGTAGAGGCCCTCTCACCCATCTTAAGAACTTCATCAATTCTTATAGATCTTAGACTGCTCTTTATCAAAAAGTTAATTGCAAGGTCACACAATAAGGTCTCAGATTCCACTGTGGAGAATTTACTAAGACTCTTATAAAGCAATGCTCAATTAAAATGTGGATTATGGCCAGGCATGGTGGCTCATGCCTGTAATCCCAACACTTTGGGAGGCCAAGGCAAGAGGACTGCTTGAGCTCAGGAGTTTGAGACCAGCCTAGGAAACATGACAAGACTTCATCCCTACAAAAAAATGAAAAAATTTAGCTAGGCATGGTGGTGCCTGTTTGTAGCCCCAGCTAGTCAGAAGCTGAGGCAGAAGGATTGCCTGAGCCTAGGAGGTTGAGGCTGCAGCGAGCCATGGTCATGCCACTGAATTCCAGCCTGGATGACAAAGGACCCCGGCTCAAAAAAAAAAAAAAGCAGATTATAAAAATAAACTGTTAATAAATTTAAGTGCTATTTTATTTATTTATTTATTTATTTTTGAGTTGGAGTCTCACTCTGTCGCCCAGACTGGAGTGCAGTGGCCGCTCCCAGCCACCGCAGCCTCGACCTGCTGGGCTCCGGCGATCCTTCCGCCTCAGCCTTCCAAGTAGCTGGAACTA